>JTDE01022029.1:5981-44983 GCA_014338405.1 Paragonimus skrjabini miyazakii | reverse complement strand
TTACTTGTTTGTATTTGGATGTGTTATATTCAACAAAATGATGGTCCTCTTTGGTCCATTTGAGTAATATAGAAACATGGCAAACGTATAGATGTGATACATTGCATGTTATTTACATAGAAGAGGCAGACTCGAATTACCTACTTTTCAGTGATACCCAATACGTTGTACAATGATGTACAATGTTTTGATATGTAGCCTGGAATCAAAACGATTTCTGTTTGGCAAATGAACCGTGTGTTGTGCAACCTCAAACATTGTTATCCTAAGGGTTTGTTCAACTAGACCGCGCGTGTTCATCTTTTTCAACGTTTATTTGATCAGGTAAACCTCTAATCAGGGGTAACGTTTTCGGTCTTGCTCTGACCACTTCATTTGAATTTCCCTAGCAATTGATATTTCTGTTCTGTCTTTAAAACTTACATGTCATTTGTTTTTCCTTGTAGCAATTCGAGGAGGAAGCACTAGCTTGGGAGGATCGATTGAACCGAATCAGCGCTCTGTTTGACATCTGGATCGATGTGCAGCGGCGTTGGGTTTACCTGGATGGAATTTTTGCCGGCTCCACTGATATCAAAGTGCTCCTTCCTCAAGAGTCACAACGTTTTCAGAGCGTGAGCACAGAATTTCTGGGCCTTATGAAAAAAGTGTCCAAGTCTCCATTGGTGATGGACGTACTAAACATATCCAAAGTTGACCGTCAGCTCGAACGGCTGGCTGATTTGCTTACTAAAATTCAGCGTTCCTTAGGTGAATACCTTGAACGTCAAAGATCATCGTTTCCCAGGTCAGTTCTGCTAAGCTGAAGATAACTTTCATTTTATGTTATCGTAAATTTTCAGCAAATTGTTCCACGCATTATAATGGTGTGTTTTCGATCTGTTCTTATTTGGGGCAAATCGAGCATGTGGATTTCCCTGATTTGTGCATTGAATATCATCCCTTCCTTTTTTTTACCTCCAAGAACGAGGGTTTGTTTTTCGTTCTGTTGTCATGATTATGTCAGTCATGCATGAGGGTCAACTAATACAGCCGTTTGCCGATACATGTTCCGGAACGTTCAAGATGCACTACCCATTGGTCAGCTAATCACGTTGTACTGTTTGTGGTGGCCAGGCCACATACTCCGCATGCCACCTGGGCGTTTATCCTACCGGGCATTATGTACTGAGACCATCAACAGTTGAGTAACACCGCGTGGTGGTCAAGCAACAACATGGTCACGAAATATGAAGACTGACTGTCCCATTAAACGAAGTCGGTACGTACCGCCTGCCTGGCTAGGGTCCTCGTGGTCACTCAAATCGCAGATTAGAAACGCTATCCGAGACGACAATGTGCAGTTGTCACTGAGGTACATATATTCATACCATTTCTAATGCTTCCGCTTAGTCGTTTATCAGTTTTTAGTCTCTTTAGAAGCGTTTTCTAGGATATTCCACGTCGTTGTTGAGGTGAGCGGATGCCCGTGTTACAGTGCTTTCAGGTCGAGCTCAAAGCTGTTGTGATGATGAGGGCCAACCATTTATGCACTGTTGCATATTATTATTGTTATTATTATTTGGATGTTCCTCTTCCTCAAACCCAGTCTGTTCGTTCAAAACGTTGATATTCGTATGCGCGTGCATGCGATGTTCTGCGATCTCTGAGTTGGACTGTTCCAGAACAACGCATCAACGATTCATGCCTATGCTTAAGTATCGTAGCAAACCAATTTTGTTCACAATATGTGTCATGCATATTAATACAGCAGCTACTTGCCGTCGCAATCAGTGCGGCTAACAACGGCCCGGTCTCTAAACCACTTCATGATTATCTGTCTTGTGTAACAAACCGTATCAATTCTGCAGAGCTTGCCATCATTCATAAGCAAGCCGTTTGCATTATTTGCACTCTCCCTGTCACAGGTTCTATTTCGTTGGAGACGAAGATTTGTTGGAAATTATTGGTAACAGCAAAAACGTTCCCCGGCTTCAGAAGCATTTCAAAAAAATGTTTGCTGGCGTCAATTCGATTAAGTTGAATGAGGATAGCACGCAGGTTCTCGGATTATGTTCCAAGGAAGGCGAAGAAGTGATTTTCATCAAGCCAGTGTCTATTAAGGATAATCCGGTGATCAACGACTGGCTCACTTTACTCGAGCGGGAGATGCGGGTTTCACTGGCCACTTATCTTGGAAAAGCAATCCAAGAATTGCAGGTTCGTCTTGTTTGCTTTGTCGTTCGATCTCATTCACCGTTATTCTGTTTACTTGGGCATTTATTTATGACAATGTCTAATTGCAACCAGCACGCGTTTGCCATTTTCCATACAGCTCGCATCTAATCGTCTGTAACTCTGTTCTTATGTCTAATTCCATCGTCTGTCTTGTTCACTTCGTCCTCCACCCGTTAATTTGGGTCGTTCAGCGAGAGAATATCTGTTTTCATGAGGTTTTTATCGACTTTCATTTTCAAGGTTTACGTTCTGCATGTGATTCTTGTTCACCGTTCAAACGTCAATCCGCTGCAGCATTGTGTCATGCCTATCGCTTGTTAGGCCCTTCAATCTCTCTTGACACATATCTCATCAGTACATGGAGGAGTTCATTGATTCATACATCTGTCCGTTGCCCCCAATGTCACGTGGCATCAAACAATCGTCATCTATACTTATCAGTTCACTTTCTGATGTAGGTCCTCGTGTTCTCATTTGCTTACGAAAGTTTTTGAATTTCCAACACATAGCATTCCGGAGTTGTGTACGGACCACATAGTGAAGTAAGTGGCTAGATAGATGCTTTGACCAGCATCTTGTTACCTGCTTTTATATTGGCAACATCCCCGCCTTATATGTCATGTCTTTTTCCTGAGTGTACCTGCGATGTCAGTTTTGCTTGTTTCCCTCGCTTATTCCACTGCAGACATGTACGTCTTCCTTCCATTTTGGAGCCTGCTGTTTCTCCTTGCTACCTTGTATGGCGTGTTGCATCAGCAGCCTTTCCTTTTTTATCTCGTGAAATACACGTGCCCGTCCATGACATAAGTGTTGGACACGCTTGCCAGTTGTTGTTGTTTTTCTTGTGATTGGGTGACATTTAGGCATTCGTGTGAACCACTGCCATATTGCTGTTTATAGTGATGTGTGTCTCTAGGCGTTGTCGTATAGTCTGTGTTGAAACTAAAGTTGCTCAATGTCTGTGGTCGTCTCGCTCTACGTTTTGTGTGTCGGTGGTTCATCTTATTTTTTTTAATAAACGTTAGAGGCACCCTTGGTCGTTTTAAAAAGGTCTACGAATGTGTAGTTACTTTTAGATTACTTCACAAGAAACCCATTTGTGAAAAATCTGGGATTCTGCTTGATTGAATTCAAAATCGGAAACCACATGTGCAAATGCTACGAGCGCTTTTCTAGCTGAACTGCAGAACTACGCCGGAAACTCAGGACTTTCACATTGGTTATCACTGACAACATTGTGCTTGCTCAGTTCAGTGATTTGTTTATCTATGTTGTATTAATCGTGTGTAGTACTTGACGTGAATCAGTTAAACGACCCAGCATGCAACCACATTTTGTTCTTTGCATATACCTGCTTTTTCCCCCTACGAATGTATGTCAATTTTGATCGACTCGATTCTGATTTTTCATTACCCTTTTGTGTAGAAACTCAGAGCGGCTGGTGACTTAGAAAGGACTGGTTTCATTGAGTGGCTTGATAAATTCCAGGCTCAATTGATTGTACTAGCTGTTCAAGTGATCTGGTCAGAAGCCGTTGATGCCGCTTTGACTGCTATGGACGGGAAGTCCTCTAAAGGATCTGATAACCCTCTTCAAAAGTGTCTTGCTTCCGTGGAAGGCATGCTGACTGTGCTTGCCGACTCAGTTCTCTACGAGCAGCCACCTGTGAGACGCCATAAGTTGGAACACCTCATCATTGAACATGTACATCAACGTGATGTTATTCGAGCGCTGTTACAGAATAACGTCAGTTCTGCTCGTTCGTTCGATTGGCTCAGTCAAATGCGGTTCTACTTCGACCCAAAACAATCTGACCCACTCCGACAGGTCTCAATTCAAATGGCAAACACCAAGTTTCAGTATGGGTTTGAGTATTTGGGAGTAATCGACAGATTGGTTCAAACTCCACTCACAGATCGATGCTACCTGACCCTTACACAGGCTTTGGAGGCACGACTCGGAGGGTCTCCGTTTGGACCGGCTGGTACCGGTAAGACGGAATCAGTGAAAGCGCTTGGTACTCAACTCGGTAGATTTGTGCTTGTTTTCAACTGTGACGAAACGTTTGATTTCCATGTGAGTTTCTGTGGGTGTATTTTTCATATACTCGTATTGTTTGCATCACGTTTTGGTTCTAGTATTTTAGTAAAATTGATATGGTTATAGTCTGAGTTTTCTCATGTTCCCCCCCCCTCTAATCTGAACTGACGGTTTGTCTTCACTTTGCTATTACTATCCATCATACTTTCTGAGGTTGCGCTAATGTGTGAAGTTCAATGTCCGAGTTGTGTAACACAGTTCGTCATTTTGGTCGGCTACTTATCGTTAATATTAGCAGCGTTTGCCTATGTGAGTATGCCACGCATAATGTGGAATAACTTGAATGCTTGCTCACCTGAATACTTTTCCGGATTTCAGTGATTTTAACGCTGATCAACATCTCGGCTGTTTAGGCCTCTGTTAATGGACAATATTTAGGGAGCATTTGACGGCACAAGTCGTTCTAACAAGTATTTTGTCTCGTACTCTGATTCGTTGTCCTGTTTGAGTCCAGTGTCATTGCGTGTGTACTGCGTGTTATTTTCTATACGGCAGTCTCAGTTTTAGTCTGGTTGAATCACATTCAACTTTACTCTCGCTCTTGTTAGAACTCATTAATCGACTTCTCTCTGATCGCGATTTGAGTTCCGATTCATGTACGTGTGAGACGACTATCCTGCTCACTGCATCATCAGCTTCACATTAGGCAAGATTGGATTACCACATCTAAACCTTCAGCCAAGCTTGTTTTTGAATATCGCTCATTGTTAACTACCATGCCAACCCCCGACTTCGTCAACTTTCATTCCACTTGCTGAACAATATTTTTGCTTAACAAATTCCGCTTTATCAATGGGCTGCCAAAAATTTGGTTATAAATTCCACGTGAATTACATTTGATTGCATCTTTTGCGTTCAAATGAACCTTCCAGGCGTACGCCTTCGAACTGCAGCTGGTTTAATCAGGTCCTTATACTTTTCTCCTACTTCCAGTGGTCATCAATGCGTACACATTTCCAGCCTTGAGCCATACTCATGGTTGTTGCAGCTCTTGTTTTGATTAATCCTAACAGTAACAATCTAGGCGACTGACGAAGTTATAGGGATAAATTATTCTCACAACTGTAGATACGTCCTTGTGTGTGTGATTGTCATATCTATGGTACCGTCACCTAGCAGTGTAGCTGATCTCATCATTCTCAGTCGGACAGATAGTTATCTCTAATCTGTTCAGCAGAGCTAGGAAGGATTTCATAACCCCTAACAATTCTATGGCTTTTTTATTTCGAACAGTACGCGACACGGCGGGCGCGCCGTGAGCGTGCGCATACATATATACAATTGTTGTAATTATCCAGATATCTCATGTCCAAGTATGGGTGGCTTCGCCATAACTCTCGGACTTAGATCATATTCTATTCTTTTCTATGTTTTTAGCTCATTTGTGGACCCAGACACGAAGAACTGATAACCGTCTCAGTCCATAAAGCCAAGTCCTAAATGTAACTTGTTAATAAGCATGCATTGTCTATACGTTTTGTCGCTACCTATTGGGTCTTATGTTCTCAACAGGCAATGGGTCGGATATTTGTTGGTCTCTGTCAAGTGGGTGCATGGGGCTGCTTCGATGAGTTCAATCGCCTAGAAGAACGTATGCTGTCTGCTGTATCGCAGCAGATCCAAAGCATTCAGGAGACGCTTCGGGACATGGCGTGCTCTCCCAAATCTGGTACGAAGGAAGCGGTGACGGTCGAACTGTTGGGAAAGCAGGTACATTCTATTTCTATTCTATTTCTATCACTGACCTCATCCTTTCCTAACAAAGCACCCATATCATTTACTCCCTTCTACTTTTTTATTCGTCTAACTATATCACTTCACTTCCCCAACATTGCAGTGTTTACGTACATCTAATGTTAAATAATGAAATTATAGTGGCCGCCTACTGGTTCCTGTACTCAAGAAATGGGTATACACGGAATGGAATTGGGATTTATATTTTAAAAGTTAGTGCACGCCTTCTAATCTAGGTCACTCGAGGCATCTGAAAGGCTGTCCCTCAAACCTGGAGGGTGTATATATATATGTATATGACAGGCGTGAAGATGGGCTTACCGTGCGGTTACGAAACTTGTCCGGACCTAAGATCTCTTACAATAGTTGACTTACATTACCTATATTCAATCCCATTCGTCAGGTAGCATCAACAAGTAGTTATCGATAAAACAGATATTTGGCAGGGAGGGTCCTCTGAGATTATCTGCATAGCCTAAATTCGGTCTGTTCGGTTATGTGCTAAGTATGCCAACCAATCCTTTCGCACATCACACTCTTACCCATGCCACCGACAACTGGCGTAAGATGAGATGGACAAACGGTTACTCATATAGGAATTCGAAAACAGTTATCAAGGAATTTGCCACGATAGGATTCGTGGTACATTTGACTACTCATCAGCATAGACAGAAGTACACCAGTGGTTCTCGCTGATGCTTTACTGCCATACAACCATTAAAAAGTAAACCCTAGACAATACGAAAAGATAAAGAAAATGCGGGAAAGGAGCCTAACTACTAAGAATAACCACGTTTGTATTCAAACACTCAACCTCGAGGTGCCTACACCTTGCAGTAAAACAACTGAGCTATAAGTGAAAGTAAGGTGTCATCTGCAAAACAGCTTCGTTGCGGATTTCTCTGAATCGCCTCATTAAGTGCATTCGTTTTACAGACAACTCGGCCAAACAATGACAACACTCGCTCCACTGACTCCTACTAGCTCCATCTCACCTAACGTTTCAAGCCACCGACTATGGGAGTCGCGAGGGCCCGAGTCTCGGTGACGAGCCAGGTCTCCTGTGGCCAACCTCTTGGTGAACGACTTCATTTCTCTACTCCAAGTCATCATTTATCCACCTCGCACCTTACGCCAATTAGCCTCAACAGCGGCAAAGAGTACTTGGTGCGACGCACGACCATCTGACATCCTTAGTAAATGACCCAGTCATCCAAGTCAGCATAAATTTGAAGTGAACAAAACGATTCGAAAGGCAGTCACTATCAAATACCCGCTTCCTAACTTATTCGTTGCTTACCCGTTAGTGCCACCCGATACGAGCGATCGAACACAAACGCCAGTGGTCAACTACCTGAATACGGTTTACGTCTTCTATCCTGATCGACCAAGTTTCAGAGCTGTAAAACAACACATCCCCAACAGTCCACTCATGTACGTGACCCTTAAACTTCAAAGAGATGTCTTTCTGTCATCAAAGATGTCTCAGATTGGCAAATACCGCCCTGGTGTTGGAGGCACAAGCCTCTATTTCATTTCCTGTACCTCCGTCTCTGCGCATAAACCTGGCAATAACCTCAATAACTTCGTTATCCGACACTAAATCTCCATAATAGCGACAGTTTTTCGAAATCGCTTCACAATTTGAGGCTACAAAGCACATTCGGAAATATTTGGCGGGACACGAGATTGCTTCTGTCATTATTTGTGCTGCTTGGAAGTTGTCAAACCACTACACCTTGTCATCAACATAATTTAGATCAGTCAGTCTTTTACCAAAGAGGAGGTCCACACCGACATCATGTGAGTACCACAGACAGTCCTCCGTTATTTCGTTAGTGACAAAGTTGAACAAAAGCGGTGAAAGTGGACAGCCTTGTCATACGCGGCTCTTGGTGCTGAAACTGTCAGACAGCTCATCGTAAACTCTAGCCTGAACCGAAGTCTGTGAGTAAGGCGCTGATAGTATTTTCACATACTTGGCCGGTGCATCCCTGAGGTAAGGCGACTGTAAAAGTGTAGATCAATCCGGTCAATGGGACGTGTCTTTATGATCAAGAGAAACGGCAGCTGTTGGCCAGCGATGCACATGACGCTGCTCCAGAATTTTGCAGAGGGAAGATGTGATCGATACATTTGTCTTCCAGGATCTTGCCGAGTATTCATTTATTCCGCTGCAATGATTTTGGTGTCTAGGGTATCCGTACTTCAGACTTGATGTTCTGAGTTATATTCTTCAGGTCTGTTTTTGTTTTCTTCCATTGATGACGCCTTTGTGGGAGACTGGTTGGATGTTCCAAGTTGGACACATGTCTGGTTCATCTCCCGGGCACAGCCCTCCGCGTTTTGTAGTCAGTGGCTGAAAAGCTTTTGAGATATGACGTTTAATCTAGTTTAGTAGCGTAATTGTTGTTTGGTTGGGTTGTCTATTAAGTAAGTGCACCGATTGAAGTGGGGCGATAACGTTTGTCCCGTAGATGCCGTTTTACCCTCGTTTGCTCTCCGGTTGTTTACTTGTTTTATGTGAACATCTTAAGGTTGCCCGTGTGAATTTGGACACAAGTTCTTTATGTTTTAAGCCTCATTTCTTTTTTTTTTGTTGATTCAAGATTAGTTTTTTCGTCTATTCCCATGGTTGTAGGGTGGTAGTACATCCGGGTAAACTGTTGGTATACAGCTGTCGCTGATAGTGGCTTCAGCTCTGTGTTTAATTAGGCTTTTGCCCAACATCTGACTCCGTTATTTATATCTTATTCTTCTCAGGTGACTGTTCATCCGGATATGGCTATCTTCATTACCATGAATCCTGACTATGCCGGACGATCCAACTTGCCGGATAACTTGAAAAAACTGTTCCGTTCTTTGGCGATGACGCAACCAGATCGACAGCTGATTGCGCAGGTTATGCTATACTCGCAGGTACATATCCGTCATCGCCTTGGAATCTGGGTTTACATAACTAACTCTGTCTGTTATTTTTACTAAAATTTGCTTCTTTTGACTACGTGAACGTACACCGATACAGTCCGATATGGTTTTTGAACGATTAGGTTTTTCTTTTTGTCCAGCAACTGTTCTCTTTTTTGCTTCCATAATCTTCATTTGTGTGGGTTGGTTAGTCTAACTTTTGAATAGAGGAATATGTGGTTTGGCGAATCCTTCTTATAACTTTGTTTATCCACTATTTCATGAACATCCATGAGAACATCTTTGTTTGTGCGTGTGTGCGTGTTTGTGCACCCACAGCGCGCGATACGCAAAGGAACCATCGGTGTCATAGGTCGTGGTGACATGACTATATGGCGTTACGGTGTGTACGGCCGCGAGTGCGCTGGCCGACTTGAGATTAGTTGGTCACCAGCGTACTCATAGTGCACCGTCGGCTAAGAGACGACGAGTACGTTAGGCTCAGGTAGGTCATATCAGCATATCCACTCTATTTTTGTTAATGGCCAAGACTACGGTATTTAGCAACTAATCCGCTTCTCTTTTCAGAAAATTGGGTGTCTGCGATCTTCTACCCATTCTCTTGCTGAACTTTGTTGGTGTATTGAATGATGAATCGTTTGCCTGATCTTTTCGTAGCTCGACTTTGATTCATGTTTTTCAAATTTATCCTCTCTGGAGTACACTAACAAGCACTCGTATACTGAAACGCTTCTTGTATTATATTTTACACATCTTTCTTTTCAGTTTAGATCTTGTCATTGCAATCACTGTTTATTTTCCGAGAGATAAGGGTTTCCTTTTCCTGCTAACCATCCAATTGACTCACCCGCATTGGCCGGCTGGACACAAAGGCCTCACTCACACACCTACTGGTCTTATTCCTTCGGGTTTACATCGGATACGTGGTATGTGAGTGGAACCGCAAGTGTTGCAGCCCAAACCACTTGATGTGATGGTTTAAAGCGCAGGCGTCCTTTGGCAGCGGTCATTGTGATAGGCTAATCCGTTTCGGATGCCGCCAACATGATTGACCCACAGCCTGGAGTTGAAAACCAATTTGCTTGTCTAATACGCTGTCGTACAGCAGTGAAATCTGGACACCACCTCAACAGTGTGCGGTGTCTGAGCTGGCTATATATGCAATGTTTAGTGCGCATCTGAGGTATACGGTGATCGGGCATGGTTCCGAACGCTGAGGCACTCCATCTAACAGACACAAATGGGAGTGAACCTATGTTTCTATTCATTCAAGCATAACTGCCGAGATATATCTGTAGGATAACTGAGGAACAGATTTCGAACCAAATTTTGTACCGGACACTAAAAACGGTTAAACACAATCCTGATGTCTACGTGCGATACCAGGACGCTGTTCAAGTCTTTTGCGATGTAATGTCAATCTCCTATCCTAGGAGGACGTAGCTTTGAACCGAGCAGGCTATAAAAAGTTCGACGGGCGACAGTTTCGTGGCCGTGAATTCGATCACGCTATATTAAGGGGAACAATAGTTGCCACTGATCGTGACGTCGACCATATGGCATCGTGACAAATGCGGCCGCTAATGTGCTAGCCATCTCGGCTTGGTCGATCACCAACCTACTCATAGCACTCTGTCAACGAAGAGGCGATGAATATATTAAACAATAGTTAACCAAATAACTTGTATATTTTTTTCCTTTGTAGCAACCAACGTCCCTCTTCGTTTGATAAATCATCTGGTTTTCCTTTCAGAAACGAGTCAAGGTGTCCTTCTACTTGTTCATTTTCTTAAGCCTTGTTGTTACCGTACATACCAAAGGTTTTGTTTGGTTTTCTATTCAAATTGAATTTTTCTTTTCCAACCCTATGTGGAATGCATTAATGGACACATACTGGAATTCTGGTCTTACACATTCAGCATCTTTCATGCCAGCTTAGGTCTTACAGTCAAGGGCTCTACTTTTTGTTTCCAAGAATTGATGGTTTCTTATTCTTACGGAAACATCTAGCTAAGCATCATTGGCCAGCTGGAATACACGTGTCCCCCGGTCCTACTCAGTCGAGTCTATATTGAATACGTGGCACGTGAATCAAATCACACTTGGTACAGCGCTAGCCACTTGTGATGATTGTGCGCAGTTGTCCTTTGGCTTTGGTCACTGTAGCAAGCTAATCCGGAAATGGATGCTGCCGACCGTAGTCAAAGTGCACGATTTATTTGTAACTACTTTAAAGTGTTTTAGAATTCTCAACCATATCTCACTATTCCAATGGATTTGAACCTAATATATAACGGTAACAAATGTTTGACGCCTATTCATGTAGGTACTCAGTTGTTGTAGCTCATTTAGGGCGTTCATCGATTAGGTTTTGTTTTTTGCTGCGTCAGACTTCACCAATATCTGTCTGTCTGTTCTTTTTCCAGGCGTCCTTTGAGCACTTGATAATACACTCATTCCTTCACTCTTTTGGTGTTCCCTCTGCTCGTCGGAGGTCATCTGTTAATATTTGAAAGTAGACAAGCCAGCAAATCTATGTTGTTGCATACTGCACGCTATCGTCTATCCTTTTTCGGGTATCACGTTCATGCCAGTCAAAAAGGGGTTACTGAACGTGAACAGTCGATAAAATGAAATGGATAACTGAATTGCACTTTTAATGTAAAAGCAAGAGAAATACAGGTATACCACTGTCAACTGTGTCGAGCCATATCTGAGAATATCTTGGGACAGTTATATCGATTATGTGTTTGGGTCACACGCGATTAATCAAAGCAGCATTTGTACCTGATTATAGCCAGTGCAAGGCAATTACTAGCTGTTTATCGTTTGTTAGCTTCAGTTGAGGCCCATATTTCATTTGTCGTAAACACGCAATTGTCTTTATTTATCAGATATTCACTGGATCGCAAATGCATGTCTGTGCTTTGTTTATCATTCATTTTCAGTGGAAAATAACTTGTCTGCTACTCGGTTTATTTCTTACGTGTCAAGTTGTTTATCAAAAACTTCGAGTGTATTGTCTGGTGGCTTTACAAATCAGTTCTCTATATGTGAATGCTTCAATTGTTCCTCACAGGGCTTCCGAACTGCTGAGGTCTTGGCTGGTAAGGTTGTGCCATTCTTCCAATTGTGCGACGAACAATTGTCCCCGCAGTCGCACTACGATTTCGGTCTGCGAGCACTCAAGTCTGTATTGATCTCTTCTGGCAACGTGAAACGAGAACGCATCCGCAAAATCAAAGATGATATTCTTTCTCGTGGCGAAGAGGTGAATCTCTTGTACACACTTGCATTCATATTTACGCTTTTGGTTGTCTTACACATCATTTAACTCATATGCATCTTGGGCTGCCTGTGGCCTTATCGCCAAGTAGGACGATATCATCGGCGTTGTCTCAGTTGATCATTTCGTTTCCCGGAATACTTTTCATATCACCGTTGTTTATGCCACTCAGAACTTCGTAGAAGATAGCGAGGCAGCCTTGCCACACTCCGCTAGAGACGGCAATGGGGTTTGCCATACGTTTCAATTTTACCCGAGATCTAACTATGCATAATACCCTTAGAATGGACTTGCACATATCAAACACATCACCTCTGAACGGATTATGCCTTAGAGGCAGTTCTGACGACAACATTGCCGACCTCCATAATGCGCAAAAACGTAACATGTGTTTGTTGACCTATCGGCGTTCGGGAAGTTGTAGGAAGATGAAAATTTAGTCAGCTTTTTGTCATTGATCTTCACATTCTTGGTATGAATTGCGTAGCAGGAGGGTCGCTTACAGGTTGGTTGCAGTGGAAATCAGGATTATTCGTCTGTGATTGGTGCTCGCGCCGTGTCTGCTTTTTAAAAACCGAAGATAACTGTCGATTCCCCTAGAAAGATGACGTTTTCTCATTATTCTAAACTTTGCTCGAATGTTCACACACGTGCTAAATGGATTGCGACACAATGCTTGAGAAGAAAACTGGACTTTGTTATTGGCCGACCTAGGTCACTGATGCGTCGATTGCCTTTGGTCTCTTAAATGTGAACAACGACTCCCCACCTAATGTATGATTTCTAATCGTAAAGTTCAACGTGCAATCACTATTGTTGCCAACAAGCTCTTGTACTTGTTGATGTATTAACACTGTTCTGTGATCAATTATGATTCAACCATATGAAAATATCGTCATCCTTAATGCCCTTTTGTGTTAAATTCACTTACGTTTTCCAGGTTAACGAGACCTCCATTGCCGAGCAACTTCCTGAGCAAGAAATTCTCATCCAGTCTGTTATGGAAACCATGGTTCCCAAATTGGTTGCCGAAGATATCCCCTTGCTTTACAGTCTGTTGACGGACGTTTTTCCCGGAGTGGTCTACTCACAGTCAGCCATGGTGGGTCTCCGTCGAGAGCTTCGTCGAGTCTGTAAAGAAATGTATTTGGTCTACAATGAATCTGGTCTGTTTGACAAGTCGCCAGAAGATGAGTCGGTCTCAACTTCCACTGGTACCACAGCTGGCAGTTTGTGGGTGCAAAAAGTACTCCAACTGTACCAAATAACATGCATTCATCACGGTTTGATGATGGTCGGACCTTCTGGAAGTGGAAAATCGGCAGCGTGGCGAGTATTGCTTAAGGCACTGGAGCGTCTCGAGGGCGTCGAAGGCGTTGCTCACGTAATCGATCCAAAATCGATTAGTAAAGAATCTCTATATGGTTATCTGGATCCGAATACGCGTGAATGGACTGATGGCTTGTTCACACATATTTTGCGAAAGTAGGTTTTGTTCTATGATTAGCTGAATGCATCGCGTCTAACTCCATGTTCCTATTTTTTAATGAGCAAACAGGCAGAATTTCCACGTTTTTTCTCATTTCTACAGTCCTTCACAAATGACCACTGCATTAACTTCATAACATCTAGGTTGTGGAACTTTTTGACTTGTTTGATAACGATTTCTTTGGTTTTTTTTATCTAACTTTGCTTACTCATCTCGTCTTTGTTTTTGTAGGTTAAATGACTACATAACATCTATCTTGTTTGCGATCAACTTTTAGGATTATCGACAGCATTCGAGGCGAATCTCTCAAACGTCAGTGGATCATTTTCGATGGGGATGTTGATCCCGAGTGGGTTGAAAACCTAAACTCTGTTTTGGATGACAACCGCCTGCTCACTTTGCCAAACGGTGAACGTTTAGGCATTCCACCAAATGTGCGAATCATGTTCGAGGTCCAGAATCTACGATATGCAACGCTTGCCACCGTGTCACGTTGTGGTATGGTATGGTTTAGCGAAGATGTTATCACCCCGGAGTTGGTTATGGAACATTTTGTACGCCAGCTTCAAAGTGTGCCACTTGATGAGGGTGAAGAAGAGAGTATGGGGTTCGGAATAGCTCCTGTTTCATCCGAAGTGACCGCTACGTCACCTGATCAGTCATCGAGCCCTGGATTCCCAGATGCACCTGGACCTCTATCAACCAATGTGCCTGTGAGTGCAACCATACAACTACAATGGGATGTTGTAAATATGCTCATCCCACATTTCGGCGATGGTGGTTTGGTGTCCCGATGCTTGATGTACGCGAAAGATTTGGATCACATCATGGACTTTATGCCACTACGTGCGTTGACCAGCATGTTCTCAATGCTCAAGCAATGTATCCGAAATATTATGGCCTACAATATGGCACATCCCGATTTTCCTATGTCCTCGGACCAAATGGAATCTTATGTCAGCAAGAGTTTGGTGAATGCCATCATTTGGTCTATGTGTGGCGACGGTCGCTTGTCCACTCGTGAGGACCTTGGCAACTATATTCGTGAGATCACAACAATCCCATTGCCACCACCAGGATTACCTATCATTGATTATGAGGTCACACTGAACGGGGACTGGCAACCGTGGTCACAGAAAGTACCAGTGATTGAAGTAGAGACGCACAAAATCACTTCCATGGATGTAGTGGTGCCGACAATGGACACAGTACGCCATGAGGCCCTACTCTACCTGTGGTTAGCTGAACACCGACCTATGATTTTGTGTGGGCCGCCGGGATCTGGGAAAACAATGACACTGTTTAGGTGAGATTTTTTGCAGATTGATTTTGTTTCATTATTTTCCTAGTCATGCGTTATTGGTACTTTTTGGTCTCAAGGCTTATAAACTGTAACTCTTCCTACTATCCATTGCCCATTTTCATTTTTCATGTCAAGGCTTGTTTTTAAACTAATCACCACTTTCATCATTTTTGTCTTCAACGCTAAATGCGTAGCCATCGCTACAAACAATATTTTGGTAGCGACATGAATGAATGCTACGTTTGAGACTGAACACTAAACAGTATCCTTCAAGGCAAACAAGGTTTTGAGCTGCACGAAGTTCAGTTTGACAGTTGCCGTCTTTATCGCCTATTTCTATAATTCATGATTAGTAGCTCTGTCTTGAGAGTAGCACTGCACACTCTTTCGCTATTGTTCTAGCGATCGAAACTAATCCCTTTTTGTTTGGTTGCTCACCATTGTACGTCTTAGATTTATTTTAACACACAATGCTTCCTAAAAGCGATTTTCCGGAGACCGTATACCACTGTTTTAGCCACGCGATCATCACAAGTTGCAAGCAAGATTACTCATCTGTATGCTCCTTTTCAGAAGGCCTTTGATTCTTCAATATATTCAGGACAGTTCTAATTAAACTAGTATTAATCATGAACATGTTTACTGTAGCAGTTCTGTGAAAGCGAATTTGTCTTCCAATTTCGTACTCACATCGTTTTAGCTCCTTTAGATTAGGTTGCTTTTTCAGCTAACAGGAAACTCTCTGCCAAAGTAATACTATCTTCAGTTGGTGCTTTATGTTCGGAGGAAAGTACCTAGTTTTCAAAGCACTATTTACCTCGGTTGTCCTTCCTATCTCGAGTCGATCAATAAAGCCATAATGTTTAAAAGTAATTGTTAGCTGATTAGCCATGTTGTTGGTTACCCCAATCGAAATTTCTCTTGCGCTCATCTTTTCGCCTCCTCTTACATGTATTCCACTGCCACCAAACGCGTGTTTACGTAATAAGCATGGGTAATCTACGATAGTTTTTATTTGAAATCCGTGCGTATTACAGCGTAACATTTGAGAACCAATTTTCTGTGGTATTATCGCATACTTACCGCGTACTGTACCTTGAACACCCATTATCAATATGTATCTCACTAATTTATGCTTGCTATCTTTTGCCAGTGCCCTACGAAGCTTACCAGATATGGAAGTTGTGGGTCTTAACTTCTCTAGCGCAACGACTCCTGAATTGATGATGAAAACGTTTGATCAATATTGCGAATGTCGAAAAACGCCAAACGGTCTCGTACTCGCTCCGGTGCAACTGAACAAGTGGCTAGTGTTCTTTTGTGATGAAATCAATTTACCCAACGAAGACAAATACGGTACACAACGCGTGATCAGTTTTCTACGTCAGATGGTCGAACACGGTGGCTTCTATCGTACATCCGATATGCAGTGGGTCAAGTTCGAGCGCATTCAATTTGTGGGTGCTTGCAATCCGCCCACCGATCCAGGTCGGAAACCCTTATCGCATCGATTTTTGCGCCATGTCCCTGTGGTTTATGTGGATTATCCTGGAAAGCTGTCGCTCAAACAGATCTACGGCACCTTTAATCGAGCTATGCTTCGACTACTTCCTGCACTGCGGCCGCAGGCGGATGCATTAACAAACGCAATGGTCGAGTTCTTTTTGCTATCACAGCAACGCTTCACGCAGGACATGCAACCACATTACATCTACAGTCCGCGTGAGCTGTCTCGTTGGGTAAGAGGTATTCATGAGGCATTAAAACCGTTAGACAGTCTCTCTTTGGAAGGTCTGGTGCGCATATGGGCACATGAAGCCTTGCGATTGTTCCAGGATCGGTTGATCGAGGAAACAGAACGTCAGTGGACAGATGCACACGTTGATGAGATCGCTATGCAATTCTTCCCTTCCATTGATAAAGAAGCCGCTTTAAAGCGCCCTATTTTG
This sequence comes from Paragonimus skrjabini miyazakii, assembly GCA_014338405.1. Classification (NCBI taxonomy): domain Eukaryota; kingdom Metazoa; phylum Platyhelminthes; class Trematoda; order Plagiorchiida; family Troglotrematidae; genus Paragonimus; species Paragonimus skrjabini miyazakii. The sequence goes on along the minus strand of JTDE01022029.1, from coordinate 27,977 downwards.
TTCAGCAATTGGCTCACCAAAGATTATTGTTCTGTGGATCAAGAAGCACTACGTGATTACGTGAAGGCACGCCTGAAAGTTTTCTATGAGGAAGAACTCGATGTGCCCCTTGTTCTTTTCAACCAAGTTTTAGACCACGCACTGCGGATCGATCGTGTATTCCGCCAACCTCAAGGTCATTTGCTTCTGATCGGGATTAGCGGTGCAGGAAAAACAACCCTGTCCCGTTTCGTCTCGTGGATTAACGGGCTGAGTGTGTTCCAGGTGAAGGTACACAACAAATACACGGCAGAGGACTTTGATGATGATCTACGTAATGTTTTGCGTCGTGCTGGTTGTAAGGGTGAAAAAATCACTTTTATTATGGATGAGTCCAACGTACTGGATTCCAGCTTTTTAGAACGTATCAACACTCTGTTAGCCAATGGTGAAGTTCCTGGTCTGTTCGAGGGTGACGAATTCGCTGCCCTAATGACTCAGTGTAAGGAAGGTGCCGCTCGCGAAGGTCTCATGGTAGACAGTAATGAGGAGTTGTACAAGTGGTTCACGAATCAAATATGCACGAACTTACACGTGGTGTTCACTATGAATCCGTCCGAAGATGGCCTTAAAGACCGCGCTTCTACCTCGCCGGCATTATTCAATCGATGTGTCCTTAACTGGTTCGGAGACTGGTCGGTGGAAGCTTACTATCAGGTGTGTTTTTCTTAATTTATTTCTGTATCGTCAAGATCGCGCTGTTTTTTGCATCAAATCGTTCAATTTGCTTAGGAAACGATGCATCTTCTGTGTACGCTAGTATTTTGTCTGATTTCATTCATACTTCAGCTAAATTTGTTCCCAACATCTATGGTTTCGTTTTTTTCGCATATCCATAATCGCATTTCCCTCCTCTTATACTGTAAATTCCGTTACTTTTTGCAATTCATCTGTTTTCTCTGTAGTTTTCGAACTGGTTACTGACATTACGAAGCACAACTGTTAGATCCATCACCGGCTACCAAGCTCTTGCTAACGTCATTTTTGGCTCATAGTTCATGATCAAGGGCTCTGTTCAATTTGTTAATCGAATTTCAACCTTTCTGTTTCCTTACCTTTGGTCAGGTTGGCAAGGAATTCACTAGCAAGACTGACATGGAACGTCCAGACTATAAGGTACCAGACATAATCCCATCCGTTTCCGAACATTTGCTGCCCGAATTCCCTGCTTTTCGTGAAATGGTGGCCAACGCGTTCGTTTTTGTCCATCAAACTCTGCACCGAGCCAATGCTCGACTTCAAAAGCGTGGTGGTCGGAGTATGTGGGTGACACCGCGTCATTTCCTCGACTTTATCGCACACTTTGTGAAGCTGGTGGCAGAAAAACGCTCGGACTTGGAAGAACAACAATTGCATTTGCAGATAGGATTGCAAAAAATCAAAGAAACCGTTGAACAGGTCTGTTTCATGTAGTTATTATTATTGTAATGATTATTCGCCCAAAGGTTGTGCAACGCAGATAGTAAATATGAAAATGTTCTGATTGTGCTGTCGATCCCTCGATTGCTATCCGTGATCGATTAGATTTAGACTTAACTAGTGGAGCAGTGAACAACTTCCCAATTCCTAACCACATTCTTAATCTACGCTGTTCACTCATGGTACTGATGGTCTTGCTTTTCACGCATATTCAATCCGTGAAACCAAACATGCTGTTTACCCTGCCAGGTGGAAGTGATGCAAAAGTCGTTGACGGAGAAACGCCGAGAACTAGAACAGATGAACGAGGCTGCCAATGCAAAATTGAAGCAAATGGTCCAGGATCAACAAGAGGCAGAGAAACGCAAAACCATGAGCCAAAGGCTACAGGAGGAGTTAGCCAGTCAAGATGTGTTCATTAACGAGAAACGCAGTCTCGTCATGAGTGAGCTCAGTCAGGTGGAACCGGCTGTTAACGATGCGAAACAAGGTAAGCTTTGCATCGTGGATAAGTGATCGATGTCCTAAATGTATCAACTCTTTCTATACTTCGTGCGACAAAATGCACGAATGTTCTTCCTTAATTTGTTTCATTTGTCTTATGCTTCTGGATTGCTGCTGACACACAGACATACGTATTTGGTTTCGGGCCGGATCAAATTGTATCGTGACTTGAAACTCCGTTCACCTTCACGGTAACGAGAAGGTGTTTCTGCCTCGATTATGTGACATGTTCTCTGTGGCCTCCTTTCTACAGAGAAGTTTCAGTGAAATATATCAGTTTGATCATCGATTCGGGTGCAGCGTGTACAGTGTTTGACAGTGGTGTTGAACAAACCCCTTTTCTAACCGTGCAGTAAATCATATTCTGGAATCTGAATTCAGAGTTTCCGTGAATTTCGATGTGGTAGTAATCTGGTCGACGTTGACTGTGCGAACGATGTTTTTTCAGTTATTTGTTCAGCAGACAACATACAGATAATATTAAATCACTTAACTGATAGAGCTGATCTGTAGGGCATGCCGTTTGCATCTTCAACATGTGAAGCATTGCCACACGTCATGGTTCGCTCTGCCCCTATCTTCATTTTTCTAGACAGGCCTTTCGCAACCATTTATAGCTACACCTACCTAGATAGAACCATCTCATTAACTTATAATATTGCTGACGCGACGTCTGAAGTACACACTACATTCAGAAATTCTCCATTTGTGGTCTAAAGATGAGGTTTATAATGCGTGTGTGTATTTATCTTTGCTTTTGGATCAGAAACTTGGTCGGAAAATGTACGCATATGTTTTTAGTATCTGACCCACTGGTCTCCTATTCGGACCTTCTTTGGAACATGCTGTGACTAACGACCCTGTTGCCAACGTAATTATTCATACTGAATGCGAGCTAATTGACAGAGACAGTACAATAAGTGTGTTCATGTTCTCATCACAGACAGGTTGTGGTTTTGTTTCATATAACAATAGGTAGCATCCGTTGTTTGTAAGCCCTTTAACACTAAACAGAGCCTGTATTTATGGTTATTGGTTTGGAAGTACTGATTCGGTCACCTGCTTACCATGTAAGGAATAGTCATGTAACGGCTTCAGATTTTGTTTCTATCGCTTGTCTAATACAATCCTTGGTTAAGAACCTCCTGTTATATCGAGCTTCGCTGTCCTGTGTTTATGATTTTCTTATCGCATTGGAAGTCCGTTATCACGTTTTGGCAACGTAGCGATCTTATACGATGGTTTAAAATATTCATTCACGAGTTACCGATATAACACATCTCTTTCGGAAGATAGCCATTTCTGATTACATTCAAAGTTTTTCACGATCTTGTTTCGAAATCTCTGTGTATGCGAGCAGAACCCATCGTTAATTGCAAACGTCCAGCAGCGGCGGCATTCATCAATCGATCACTTTTGATACAAGTCTTACTCTCCTACTGTAGAGTAAGTGTATTCTTATTGGGACGGTGTTATAGTTTACATACTTTTCAAACTAAACGTGCTGTTTGTACGACAGTGACTTTTTCTCCTAGGCACATAGAAGCCTTAGTTCTCAAACAATTGCTTATTGTGATATAGTACCCTGTAGACTTTTTTCATTCTGTTTGTAAGCCAACCATAATTTTTATCGTATCATCTGTAATCGCTGATCCATTATGTGCGTCCACCTCACACACGCGCGCAGCCGTCAATTCCGTTAAACGTTCTCAATTGGTTGAGATCCGTGCCCTGGGTGCTCCACCTCCCCCGGTCCGACTGGCCATAGAGGCTGTTTGTACCATGTTAGGGGAGACCAGCATGGATTGGAAAGAATTGCGCTCGTGTTTGCTCCGAGACAATTTCATTCCATCCATCGTCAACTTTAATGTGGAACAAATTACGTGAGTATCACCGACATGAGCAACAGTGCGAGGCCTGCCATTCGTTTGTTTCTTTCTCTCCTTTTGTGTTATTCGCTTGCATTATTCGTTTCCGCTTTGCTTATTTGCTCGCGGCCGCCTTTCTGTTGTGGTGTTTATGCTATTTTTGCCCGCCTTCTCCTCCCTATCAACCTCAGCCGTCTCGGAGATCCGAAAACGAGACATACAGGAGATTAAGGCCATGAAAAACCCGCCTGCGGTTGTCAAAATGGCGATTGAGTCGATCTGCCTATTGCTTGGCGAGTATTCTACCGATTGGCGGCAGATTTTGACCACCATTATGAAGGATACATTTGTGCCTAGCATTTTGAATTTTAACACCGATGATTTGACGTAAGTCGCATTTACTCTCTCGTAGCCACCAGTCATTCCGGACTGTTATATATGGGTCTGTTTCCGTCTCATCATTGACTCACGATGTTGGCTAGCTACTACTGATTTAGACCACTCATTCACTGTCTTCGCTTCCTTGGTGACCACCATCGGAGTAGTTTGCATACGATTTAATATAAACATTTTGTTTCCGTGATTGTTCACTTCGCTTATCACTGCTCTCGTTTTTGCGTATGCTTATCGTTAGTTTATATCCAGTGACATGCTGGTAATTGTTATAGCCGTATGCATTGCGCAGCAGCTTATCTCTTTGTTTGTTGATATGAAGTTTGCTCGCTAGTTCCTTGTACGGACGTTCGAATGCCGAACGCTGTCACAGACTTCGCTGCATCTGTGTACTGTCGCTTGCTGTTCTGCCTCTAATAACCGATCGTTATGTTTGTTGTGTTTGTGTCTAATTTGCATTTACAATACAGTTTTTTTTGTATGATGTATTTTCAGGGATAGCATTCGCGATACCATGAAGAAGAAATACCTCAGCAATCCGGATTACAACTTTGAAAAAGTCAGCCGGGCCAGCAGTGCTTGTGGTCCTATGGTTAAATGGGCAATCGCTCAAGTAAGATAATTCAGTCCGAAATTTCGTTACCTCGCTTTTTTCATGCTTCTAACTTCTGTCCATAGAGATTGTTTGTGTTCACTAGGATGTAGATGCGACTGTTTATTCTACTCTGTTGCTTCCCCAGATCCAGTACGCCGACATTTTGAAAAACGTCGAACCTCTGAGAAATGAGTTACGTTCTCTGGAAGCAGCCGCGACCAAAAATAAGGAAGAGGCGAAGAATGTCGAGAGTACAATTGAATCGTTGGAACGCAGTATCGCTAAGTACAAAGAGGAATATGCTGTCCTCATTAGTCAGGCGCAAGCAATAAAAACAGATTTGGCCACGGTGGAAGCTAAGGTAAATGGTCCATCATCTTTGTAATTTATTTTACTGTCCACCTGATTGCTCTCACTCCGCTGCATAGATTGATGTTTTTTGTCTTCTTTCGGTTATCTCAGTCACTGATATTTTTATCTCTATTCACTCCTCAGGTCGAACGTTCTGTGGCTCTGATCAAGTCGTTGAGCAGTGAACGTGTTCGGTGGGATAGTGGTGCGGAAACATTCAAAGCTCAAATGGCAACCTTGATTGGTGACTGTTTATTGTCGTCAGCTTTTATGGCCTATGGTGGATTTTTCGATCAACATCTGCGAGCCAGCTTGCTTGCCACTTGGTGTCAACATTTGAAGGCTGTGGATATCCATTTCCGTAGTGATTTGGCTTTGGTTGAGGTAAGAATGCCACTGCCAATTGGCTAGATCACAAAATAAACTGCTTCTTAACTATCTGCCGCGCAGTGTGCATAATCATTTTTTTCCTTAAACGAATCAATATTTCCATTGCAACCAGAAAGGAATCTTTGAGATCTGCTATCTAATACCCTGAAAATGGTTCATGAAAAATCATATTGGGTTATGTGAACGTTTTCCAATACATCGACAACATGGCGCTTTTCACCTAAAGTTAGGAAGGATTGATGACCTATGTGAATGTTTGACAAATTTGTGAAACATAGACGTTCTGGCCCAAGTCTGGCATGTAGTGAGTGGGAATAACCAAGTCTGCTTGTGGGAAAATTTGCCACAAACTGCGGAGTATTTGTGTCGGGGATGTCGCTAGTCCCCCGAAAATATTGTGTGACAAGGAGACTAACAAGGTACACTTGTGAGTGACCTTCACCGTTGCCATGATCGTGTACCTCTCCGGTCTTCAGGACCATCCTTAGCCATCGTGACAACTGTTGCTGTCATCCCGACTACATGCATACTCGGCACCGTCTGGACTTTTGTCTAGTTCATTTTTTTGAGCTTGCTTTGTTGCTAGTCGCAAACCCCACAAATTCGAACGGGTTGTGACCATGTTGTCGTCGGGCTGAGCGACATAAAGAAGCTCTGTTCGAAGGCCAGTCATTTCCTTGTGTTCATGCGATACTCTGGGGTGGCATGGGAAGAGACCAACTGACCGCGTATGCTCCGTACTCCGCCGTTTCATCATCGGCCGTTATTCCGTTCCGTTTATGCGCTGGTAGGCCGTAGTTCCAGTTACAATTTAGACAAATTTAATCGAACGGAGATATGAAATGTAGTCGCACGATATTTCGGTAGGCATTTGGGTGAGTGATTTATGAATTTAACACTTTAGCGAAGGATCGGCAATTAACCTTGAAGAACAGCCTAACTATTCAGGGTGCGCTTGACAATAAACGAAGTTTCCCATTAAGTTCGGACGCTAGATGAAACAGCATTAGACGTTCCGTTAGTTAGTTAGTTAGATTGTATTGGAGATCAAGTGTGATAGTCACGCATCGGCAATAAGGATGACCGGCTTCGATTGTAAAAGTCGGGGTTCGAGTCGAAGTATTTTTTCGGTTGCGGTCGAAATACGGAGTACCAGTCTCAGAATGACTGGTGACAAAATTTCAGTCATGACTGTATCTCACTTAGAAGTTAATGTGCAACAGATTTTCGTCACTACCAAACTCTATCTTTTTATTGGCCTTATTTCACTTACCGGATTCCTTTCTACGTTTTGTTACCGGTGGTTTCAACTACTTTGATACCTTAGTTGACTGGGACTAACACAGTTTTCTCCACCACTTTGGCTTACAGCTTGATGGTTGCTCTCCCAGCGGTCGATAGACCCTCTAATGAGTAAATTCGTGGGTAAAAAAAGTCAACCCTTGCTAATGATTAATCGATAACAGACAGCCCACATCCAAACAAAAACGTTTCGGCACACGTTTTAAAAAAAAAATAGTATTGGTGTGATTGTATACGGACTTGACAGTTAGAGGACTCTGAAAACATTATGCAGGTTAATTCAAATGTTCAGGCCACAGTAGGAACAAAAATCTCCCCAATCGCTGATCTATCTGCTTACTTTTATTTACCATGGGTTTTCGGCACGTATGCAGTATCCATGGCTGTTGGGCCTCAGGCCGTATTCTAGACCCATTATCCATTACTAAACGTACCAGCTGATTTTACAAATCGCAGCGGCGCATGCGTATTGCAGAAAACGCTTGCAAGTGTCTAAATGACTTGCGCAGGTCCCCCACGCCAATAGCAGCACCCAGATCAGTGTGAACGCCCACAGCACAGGTGGTTGAGTTTGGACACCAGCCCGAGCTGGCTACGCTCACTGCACTGTCATTTACACATTGACAATGGATGGCTTGCTATCAGTGTTCGTTAACAAAAATCGAAGTGAATGTCCGGAAATTTTGTTCTTAACACCTCATGATTGCATAACCTTGTTTGTTTTGTTGATGTATACGGTGCAAAACAGAAACGTCAAAAAATAGCTTGTTGCACAGCTGAAAGATTGACAGATAAGAGAATCGAAAGTCCTTTAGAAAACGGTTGAACTATCCGCCTTTTGAATCATACAATAAATAAGCATCCTCCACAGCAATATGTCAATGGTTCCTCTTATTGTTTATCCGCCATCTAATCTTGGAAAGATGAGAAGGCTCTTTTTTAGGCGAAGCAAAGGTGAGACCGAATTTACAGCAAATCCTTTATTTCTAAACACAAACACAAAATCGTGATATTTAGACACGCAAGCATACAACCAAGTTGATAGAGATAGTATGGTATCATCATCAATACAGCTTCCTTATGGTTTGTGCCGCTGCGTCTTACTAATTGCACTTACTTCACAGATAACTCCGTCATACAATAGTGATATTCATTGATCTACTTCCAGGCGTGGTTTGCTATTAATTTTTGTTTGATTCTTTTCTGTGACATTTTTAAAGGGTGACAATATCTATTTATCTTTAGGTGTTAGTCTAACTCAGTTATCAACTTGTAACGGAATCCACAGATGATACTGGATAAGTGTTCCTGTATTGGTTTGTTATTTTACCTTATCACTTCAACTTTAAAGAATTTGGTGAATCTGAAAAGATTTCAGCTCGATTCAGTGGATGACTTTGGACGTAGCATCTCGATCGAGTTGACGATCCTGTGCACACCAAAGTTTATGTTGCGATTCCAATTATGTTGGTCTCTTGCTTTTCTGCGCACTAAAGTTGGACTAATCTTTAATATTTTGACTAAGAGCTGTCGCTGAAACTTATCGGATACTACTGCCATACTGATTTGTATTTGATCAGTTATCTGAGGATATCCGCCGCTTCTGTTCACCGCCAAGTCTTCCGCCTGACATTCCACCTTGATCCCTTCGACTTGAACTGTCTCAGTTGCAGGTTGGAATCTCATTTGCTTTATACCCTTCCGTTTAGTTCATATACGCTTTGAGGATTCTTGTGTTACCATGCCCCTTGTGGACTGAACTTACTTAAATTAGTCTATTTCATCTAATTCGAATGCAGTTACTCGTCAGTTCATGTTCTCTCATGTTTCACCATTGTTGTGTCATGCATAAGTTGTTTTATCACAGCGGTGGCGTTTACTAATATTTTGCATCTATTCTTTTTTGCTCTCGTATCGCTGTTCTAAGTTGGCACATCACGTTGTTCACTGTACGCACCTTTGTAAACAAATCATTGCATTTTCCTTCCGTTACTTCTTAGTATCTGTCCAATCCAGATGAGCGGCTTAGATGGCAAGCGAACGAACTACCAAACGATGAGTTATGTGTTGAAAATGCCATCATGCTGCGTCGTTTCAATCGTTATCCGCTTATCATCGATCCTAGTGGCCAGGCTACGGAATTCTTGTTGAACGAATACAAGAGCAAAAAAATAATGAAGACGTCTTTCTTGGACGATGCGTTCCGTAAAACTTTGGAATCTGCTTTACGGTTTGGTACGCCTCTACTAGTTCAGGATGTAGAGTCCTACGATTCCATCCTCAACCCAGTGTTGAACAGAGAAGTTCGTCGAACCGGTGGCCGTACATTGATTACAATCGGCGATCAGGACATTGACCTTTCGCCTACTTTTCTCATTTTCTTATCAACACGTGATCCATCGGTATGTTGTTCTGATATGAAACTTTTAGGGTTTCAATTCGTATCCCACATTGTCTAATCGTCGTGGTATACATCATGCCTCATTTGTCTGTTCCAGGTTGAATTCCCACCAGATGTATGTTCACGTGTCACATTTGTCAACTTCACTGTTACACGAGGCAGTTTGCAAACCCAGTGCTTAAACGCAGTACTCAAATCCGAGCGACCAGACGTGGATGCAAAGCGATCGGACCTGTTGAAAATGCAAGGTGAATTTCAGCTACGTCTGCGTCATCTAGAGAAAGATTTACTACAATCACTGAACGAGGCTGAGGTGAGTTATTTTGTTGTTTGGCCGATCAACCGACCTATTGGTCTACACAATCTTATGTTTTTGAGTGTATCACTGTTTTACGATAGTTATTAATGATACTTGTTTTGTTAGAATTCCGTCAACATGCTTAAACTGTCTTGAGCTTTTAATCCGCTTCTTTACACTAGTTTCATCACCGGTGCCGGGGTCCTCTTTCACATCTAGTTTTTTATCTTCAAAGTAATCAATAATCTCTGTTATTTTCTTCCCATGCTCAGTTCACCTGTGTGGGTTACTGAATCAAAAAGACGCCCAACGGCTTCACTGTTCTGTTGATTCGGAAAAAAGTTGTCCTGTTTTACCGATTATTTCTTATTTGCATCCTCTGAAACGTCTGATTATGGAGGTTTGGCGTGTGCCATCTCTTCTCCACAAAGTTTGGGGAGTAACTGCATCAGTTACACCAGAATTAAGCTATTCGATTTTCTATTCCTCGTCTAATCGTTCCTTAAAAGAGACGAAACGCTGACTTTTCGTCATCTCCCTACATTTCGTAATTTTTCACTACTTCCTTGATCTTGAAAAGTTTAAACGAAAAAATTTTTCTCAAGTATTATCTTTAGATAGACTCGTGCGACCAATGTTCCAATAAGCTGTTAGTGGTATTGCCGACTACATATTGGATGTAGATAAACCAAGTCTGCCACAGCTTACAGACCATTGCGATCATCCTCCTTCAGTGTCTTTCAGATCGCACCAGTTTTCATCGTACCTCGTTTTCTTTTTTCCACCCTTCTGTTCAGGGCAATTTGCTAGACGACGACAAAATAATCACACGTCTAGAAACGCTGAAGCAGGAAGCCGGTGAAGTGGCCAAGAAGGTAGAGGAAACAGATGTAATCATGTCTGAGGTGGAGACTGTGTCGCAACAATATGCGTCTCTAGCTCAGTCTTGCTCTGGTATCTACTTCACGCTGGAGGCAATGAATCAGGTTCATTTCCTTTACCAATACTCATTACAATTTCTCCTGGATGTCTTCACCTGTGTACTCACACAAAATGCTCGGTTGAAAGACGTTCGGGATTGTGCTCAACGTCTGAAAATCATCACTAAGGATCTGTTCCAGGTATGTGTATGTTGGGGTCAGCTTTTGATGGGTTGGGCTTATACAGACCCTCGATTTTGTCTGTATATCTGGTCATTTGTTTCAAGGCCATACCATCTTTCAATGCTCATTTTTTCCTTTTGAAATTCTTGTGTATAAATCAGTATTCGATCTTATCAGCGTCCTTTGTCACTCAGCCGTTTATCCATCGATGCAATCTGCTTAACGCCTCAACTTCCGTTGTTTGCAGTTTGTGCTTCTCCATCTATCTATTTGAGCAGTGCGTTTGATCATCTTTTGTTGTCAATGAGATTGTAAAAGTTTTTACTTTTTGGTCGTTGCATCTCTTGCTTGAAGTCGTAAACACTACTCCAAATGAACTCCTGATTCGTCGATTGTTTAACCACTTATCTCGGACCGGAAATGGAGTCTTTCCCTAGTGCTCACAGCATGCAATCGAATGAGGCTTTTCAGGTTCGAGGAGTTACGTTCCCGATAATTGATCGTCGGGTGAACCCAATTATAATAAATAGTGTAAAGGGTGTGAAGTATGTACTTGTTCAAAACTATTCAGAAGAATCGCACAGAAGTCATCACTCACTGCTCTGGACACGGTTAACGTTCATGTCCGTGACCGAGGTCAATTGTTTGTATTAGTAAGGTTGATAGTAAGGCGTGGGGCTTGTAAAACTTGGGCCAGTCGTTTTTGTAAACGAAGTGCTGGGCCATATAATTTGATAGCGATTGATTCAGCTGTTGCCAGCATCCATTGCCTGACTGCTTTAGGTTGGTTAACGGAAACTTTGTTGAAGCATTGCTACTTGTTCCTTGTTAACCTCCGCCCTGAGCCCAAAGTAACTTAACTTGAATTGATTTTTCTGGCCAAGGTCAAGCAGGCTTTAGAAAATTGCTGGTAATTAATCCTTTGTTTTTCAGTTAACCCTTTCTTTGTTTTATTGTTTAACTGTTACTTGTTTGTAACTGAAAAGGTGAAATTCATATTACCTCTGCGTCGTCCAACTTGGCAAGAGATAGCCGTTTTTGAGAATTCCTCGTGACTACTTGCATATCTTGTATTTCTGCACACCCGATTTTTCATATCTGGATATTTCCGTGATTTGACTATCGAATGCATCCAGTTAAAATCAATAACGTTAAATATGTTTGATGGGTAACTGAGACAACTATTGGTTGACGTCTTGGTCGTCTGCAGTGTGTGTACTAGTTTTTAAAGATAATTCATGCAAACATCTATTGCAGTTCAACCGGTTGTTTTCAGCGGACAGCGTTCTGTGCAGTTTCGACATGACTTACAAATTTTTCTTATGTTCCTGGTGCTCATAAGTTACAGTTGGGCATTGACATCATTTCCGCATTCGTATTCCTCTCTTTCCGATTTGCGTCAGGTTACTTATAATCGGGTTTCTCGAGGGATGCTGCACAACGATCAGATAACTTTTGCTTTGCTGTTAACACGCATTTTCCTAAAAGGTCAAGCTACAAATCCCAAATTAAGTTTGGAACCGGAGTTCGACTGTTTTCTACGTGGTCAAGAAACGTTATCCAAAGAACCTGGCACCGAACGGTCCGATACTGGTGATAAAGAACGCAGCGTTATCGTTTCCAAACTGAAAAGTAAATTCGCTCCGTTCAAAAATCTGGACAAGGCGATTGTTCAGAAACATGCCGAATTCAACACGTGGATCAATAGCGTCGCTCCCGAGGTAAGCAAAACGTCATTGCGAATATTGTTTTATATTTCTGCGGTTGCGTTGCCCCATCTAACTGCTCTACAGCTTATCTGTCATATCCCATTTCCATAAAGAAAGCATTATATATATATATATATATATATATATATATATATATATATATATAATACTTTTATCTTGTTAGTTCAGATCTTACCACCCGAGCCTCTATTTCCTTGTTTCCGAAAGGAAAGTTTGTTCTTCTTGTGCTAGCCTGCTACCTAGCTAACAATAAAGGCCTCCACTCACTCGTCCCCGGACTTTATTCTTTCGTGTTCATACTGGATACGGGGTACGTGAATGGATCAGCGAGTAGTGCGGCTCAAATCGTTTACAGTGACGGTTATGCATATGCTTTCTTCGCCTTCAGTCACTGTAGCAGGCTGGTCTGGAAAGTGCAACCGCCAGCCATGCATGCGTAGACCTACGACCTGAAGTGAATCGTTCTCAATATTAGTTCCACGATATTACGATCGGACTGTTCTTTGCCTACCTTTCTCATATTTTTCACCTGAACTTGGTGGTCTGCTACGGAGCTCCGCGTTGCTGTTCATGAACACCGTGCAGTCTTGTGAATAATGGTGAATTTCTGATTGGATTGACTTGTAATTTGCTTAATGGGATCGATATCGGTTAACGACATCACTGTAGTCTGTAACTTTATACAGGCAGGTCAACACGTTATCCAAGTACAAGCTATATTAGTTCGTCGTTTCGGACTGCATTTTACCTTTTTCATATGCCAGTTACTACTCTAAGATTGGCAGTAGCCTATAACTGCCTGCCTCAACAACAAGAACTTCTCGGACATAATCGCGAAGCTTACCTGGGCGATCTTGCCAGATACCGCGTCACATATTATGCGCTAAATTTCCTGTTTCGTGAGCTTACCAGTGGCACCTTGTTCGCTTCTTTGTTAGAAAAAGTTGGGTCTGAATAGACCTAACGACTGTTCGTCGTTGCATATTCCGGAATGCGCTATCAATTGGTCCCACTACTCGAGTTGCACAACCTGCAATGGTTGGGTCACGTACTTCGCATACCAGCTGATCGTTTACCGTACCGGGCATTCTATACTGAAACCATCAACAGCTGGATAACACCGCGTAGTAGTCAAGCAACAAAGTGGTCACGAAATATGAAGACCCTGATTGCTCCATTGAGCAAATTGGGTAGATATCGCTCGCCTGGCTGGGGTCCTCGTGATCACTCAAGTCGCTGATTAGAAACGCTCTCCTAGATGACAATGTGCCGCTGTCATCGATATACGTACGTTCGTACTGTTTCTAATTCTCCCTCTTGGTCTTTTATTAATTGTCAACCATCTTAGTAACGTTTTCTTTAAGGATAGTCTACGTCATTGTTAAGGGAAGCGGCGGCTCGGGCCACAGCACCTTCTGGTCAGGCTGATAGCGATCATCATGGACAGCGAAGAGTGCTCGATGTGACAGACAACAAACTGGTATACATAGTACATAGTCCAACTAAGTCTACGCAGATATATGGATTGAACAAGAGAACATATTTGTCAATCACTACCAAATCCCCGCTTCCTAACCTCCACAATACTTACTCGTTCGTGCCAGTCGACATCAACAATCGAACGTAGACATCGGTGGTCAAATACCTGAGGACGGTTTCTGTCCTCTATCCCGAGCGGCCATGTTTCCCTCCCGCAAAGTAATACAACCGACAATTTCGCGTTATACCCGCGACCCTTGAGTTTCAGAGAGATGCCTATCTGTCTCCAGAGGTCCCCCAGAATGACGAATGCGACCCCAGCCTTGGAAATAGGCGATTCTATTTCACTTCTCACACCACCGCCGCTTATGCAACTTCGTAGATACACAGATCGGTCAACAACATCCATGACTTCATTATCTAATGTTAAATCTACGCAATCACAGCAATCTTGCAGGAAACTTTGTATTTTGACTCTGCACAGTATTTAGCAGAACGCGAAATAGCCTCCTGCGTTATTTGTACTGCATGAAAAATGTCAAACGGCAACACCTTGTCGTTGACACAATCAAGAGCAGTCAGTTTTCCACCAGGTAGGTCCACGCCAGCATCTTGTGAGTGTCGGAGACAGTCCTCCATTACTTAATCCCTGACGAACTTAAACAAAAGTGGTGGAACTGGATAGCCTTAACGTACGCCGCTCCTGGTTTTGAAACTGTCAAACAGTTCACCGTAAACCCTAACCTGAACTGAGGTATGGAATAAAGTGCCGACAGTATGTTCACATACTTCGTCGGTACACCTCTGCGTTTAAGCGACTCTAACAGTGTAGATAGATCCACCGAATCGAACGCACCTTTGTAGTCGAGAAATACGCCAACTGTTGGCCAGCGGTACACATGACGCTGTCCCCGAATTTGGCGGAAAGTAAAAATTTAATCAATACATCCCTGCTCAGTGCGAAACCCCGCCTGTTCTTCCCTACTGTTTGCCTCCCCAGTTGCTGTGAGTCGACGAAGCATAACGGTTGCCAGAACCCTAGTAATAACTGAGGTCAAGCAAATTCTTTTATAGTTTTTGCAAGAGCCCCTGGTATTTTTCTTGAATATGGGAACTACTATCGAGTGACTCCAGCTCGGCGGGATGGTTTCCATCGTCCACACAAGTTGAAACAACAACGTCAAGGCCTCCACTGACGCCTCCCCACCTTCTTTGAAAAGTGTCAGCACGAAGCCATCTGGGCCAGCAGCCCTATTACGGTTGAGAGCCGAGATGCAATTGCGAACCTCAGTCTCAGTGAGTGGTTCCAAATCTACAGACCAGGGTGCTACATCACAAGTTTGTGGCAACTGAATTGACCCTCAAAGTGTTCCGCCCAATGTTCTAACCTTCTGGACTTATTATAGATTAGTGTGCCATCTGTCTCACTGATAGCTTCACTGACAGGTGGTCGCCTGAGACCAGTAGCACGGATCAGTTTAAAGAGTTTGCCGGTGTTCCTTGAAGCAAAGGCGGTTTCCACTTCTTTAACTTTTTCCACTAACCAAGCCTCACGATCAGCCTTCACACTACGTTTCAGTTTCCTACGGATCTATTCTAGACTTGTTAGGTGAACTACCAGGAGGAACCTTTCATTTGGCTTCTAACAACTCCAGCGATTTCTCTGAAATTCAATGTTTGTTTACCCCATGTACCCCTATGCCGCATGCTTTACCGATAGTAAAGCCAGTTTCTCGACAGCCAGTCGTTGCTGTCGGTGGGGTCGTTTTCCAGCAAAAGTAAGAACAAAACGACAACATAACAATGCATGATCTAAGTCCAAGTACGTGCTCCAATAAGAACGACAGTCTTGAATGCAAACACGCCACTTATAACTAACGGCTATGTGGTCTATCTGAGACCAGGCCTGATTCGGAGCAGGCGGGCGCCAAGTATAGCACTGACGTGCACGATGCCTAAAACTAGTGCTGGTTAAAAGTAGCTTATGCTCAGTGCACAGCTGCAACAATCGCCCACCATTATCTGACCGATGTGACGCTATCCCAAACCTGCCACCTAGATGAGATTCGGCATCACCAAGGCGGTCGACCTGAGCATTCATCTCTCCGGTCAGAACGACTATATCAGAGCCACGTGTCGATCAAAGGAGACAGGCCAGATCCGAGTAAAACGCGTCTTTGACGCCGACGTCACTACAGTCAGTAGGAGAGTAAGCAGACACAATGAAAAGATTTCTGAAAGTCTTGCGTCTAGAGCTGACCTTAACAGAACCTGCAAAACCGACAGCGCAGTCTACTGTTACCAGGAATCCAATCTACCAATGCGGCTGAGAATTATGCCTGCTCCAGCCTGAGCGGTAGCGGCGGCCGTAGAGTCACTGGAAGTGTACAACCAGTATCGAGAGACATTGTGGGTGCTGTTAGTTCCAAATGGTGACTACTGTCTTGGATTCTAGTCTCCGAAGTGCAGCAGACATCAAGGAGTCTAGAGTTCGTGCGAGAACGGCCTGTTGACCTATTTGTTTTAGAGTGCGAACGTTGAAAGCACCTATATTAATTCGCATTCTAGGTTTGAACAGTGGATGAGAGAGGTCTGAGGCTGAGTGGAAAGAGATGGGACTGATCATGACAGTGCCTATAAGCTATATCTATTGTTGGACCTTGAGAGTAGTCACCAGAAATGGGGGTCGGGAGGGACCTGAGAACTAAGTTTGATAGGACAATGGGGGAGGGGTCAGCAGCAGCATGTTTTCGCCGACCTACCCTGCCGTATGAAGCAGACAGGGCGACCAGGCTTATACCGCTAGACGACCGATTCAGTATGGAATTTTCGGTGTTGCGATTATTCATGGTTGTATGCGGGCTGAGATACTGCCGGGACACCGAAACCTAGAAGAGAGAACGATTAGGGTTCCCAACCAAAGCCTTTAGCTCAAAAGCTTGTACCGCAAGGCAGCGAGTGGGTGACACGTCAAGGTCCAGTTTCGTTGTGATGGTGTTATGATGTTGAGGCCTGACACGTGGTTTTCCGGAGGAAAAGTGTATTTCTGTGAATGCAATAGCGGTCGTATAAGGATTATCCCAACACAAGTGTAAGTAAACTGGATATATCAAATGGTAATCGAGACGTCTGTTTTTGCTCAAACGTTCGACTAATTTTCGTCTCAAATTTTTCAAGGAACAATAATTTTAAGGTAGAATAACGCCCCACTTCATACATAATATATCACTTGAGCATGGCTGTTTTGTGGTTAAGAAGCGGGGATTTGGTAGTGATTGTCAAATATGTTCTTTTGTTCAATTCTTATATCTGCGTAGACTTAGTTGGACCATGTACTATGGATACCAGTTTGTCGTCTGCCACATCGAGCACTCTGCCGACGCTGCGGCCGACAGGAGTAAGGTGCGAGGTGGACAAATGATGACTTGGCGTAGGGAGATGAACTCGTTCACCAAGAGGTTGGCTACTGTAGGTCGGGTTCATCTCCCAGGCTGGGGATCTTGCGACCCCCAGAGTCGGTAGCTAGAGACGTTAGGTGAGATGGCGGCTAATCGGGCTCAGTGGCGTGAATGTTGTCGTTGTTTGGCCGAGTTGTGTGTGAAGTGAGTGCACTTAATGACGCGTAGCAGCGAAAGCCGTAAGGAAACTGTCTTGCTGATGACGCCTTACTTTCAATTACGGCTCGGTTGTTTTTTTTGCAAGGTGTGGGCACCTTAATGCTGGATGTTTGAATATAGACGTAGCTGTTTTTTTGTAGTCAGGTCCCTTCCCTTTCTCATCCGTTTTCTCTTCTCTCTTCCTATACGGGATTTGTTTTTTCTTCCTTGTGATTGTGTGGCAGTTAAGCATCAGTGAGAACCACTGATGTATTGCTGTCTATGATGATGATGGCTACTTTGTGTAGAATACTCAGCTTTGTCCCGTGGAACACTAAAAACTTTCATTTTTCCAAACTAACCAGTCGACCTTTCCATGGCATCACATAAACAGGGAAAATGCAAACGTAAGTGTTGGACCTATGGGGCTTGGTTACATACCATTCGTTTCACGCGCATACCACGATGCTGGAGCGGCAGTGTAGATCACGTGCCTAAGTACACCCGGCTTTCAAAATACTTGGCTCCTATGCGACCGGCTGACGTTGGACCATTGCATCAGCTTGATTGTGACCTGGGAATTTCGGCTGGTCGTATGCTTCTGCCAAAGCTACTTATATTAATTTCGTGCACAATCATTTTCTGTATGCGTTACTCATACAAAATTCAAAGAGATTTCTGGTAGCATCTGATAGTTATTCTCGAGAAATAGTTGTCGTCCGCTTGATCATATAGAAGTTATTCCTGAAGGATGGCGTTGCCGTGTTATTTTGCCACCAGGTGTTTTGTATGCACTCCTGTTCCATAACTGGAACTGATGATTGAAGATCTAGTTGAATCGGGGGCCTTTTATCAAGTTAAGTTAATCAGATCGAATGCACTGCGCAAGATTCCGTTGAAAATGTTTGAAATAGTTCGTTTGATGCGGGGGTGCTTTCTTTGAGGACCAAATCTCGGGGACGCCACCAATTATCGTTTTGATTCTTGGTTCGTTGGGTAATACTTTCACTCACCTTCTGTGTACTTCAAGGTCCGTTTTTCCTGTGGTTTCTCTAAAAAAGATACAAAAAAGGCACAATCTACGGGCTCAAATAGCTCAAGGTTAACATCCACTTGACTGAGTTTTATGTTCGGGATGTCCGCATGTGTATTTTGACTCATGAACTGACTGGCAACGTTGCCGGACTCGTAAATCATGTGTATTCTTTCACAATTCTCCAATCAATGTTCCATCTCATCCTCAGAACGAAGTTCCCGTACTTTGGGAAGCTCCAACTGAAGCTACCCAACCTTCGTGGTTCACTGTTGTTCAGACATCGATGTACAGCTTGCTCTTAATACAAGCATTCCGTTCGGATCGACTCCTTGCTTCGGCGCATCGTCTTGTCGCGGCTACTTTCGGAGATTCCTTCATGGAGGAGGCCAGAGGACATTTGGATCTTTTGACGATTGTGGAACAGGAGATACATGCCAGCATGCCTATTCTGCTCTGTGCCGTACAGGTGACTTTGATTCGATATAACAGTTTGTAGGTTTTGGTTCACTCTTTAGCTGTGTTTGCACTTGGAATGTTTTGTATGAGATATCCGAGCCCCAACTTACCTGGTCCACATTTACCTAGTCGTCTTTTGTTGCTTATTCCAGGGTTTCGATCCCAGTGGCCGTGTTGAAGACATAGCTTCAGAGCACCACAAACAGTTAACAAATATCGCCATCGGTTCTGCCGAAGGTTTTTCACAGGCTGACAAAGCAATCAATTCTGCCGCCAAGAATGGCAAATGGGTGTTGCTGAAAAATGTGCATTTGGCTCCTGGATGGCTGGTTCAGCTTGAGAAGAAACTCCATAGTGTCCAACCGCATCCGAATTTCCGTCTATTCTTAACCATGGAAATCAATCCTAAACTGCCAGTCAATCTGCTGCGCGCTGGACGCGCGTTTGTCTTTGAACCCCCACCTGGCATTAAGGTAAGCAGATGTGTCTACCAAAGTTTGCCGGGTCGGATTTATGATGGCTTTTTCCCTAAGATGTCATACTTTTCAACCGGAGTGTTCATTTGTGTAAAGTTGCACTGAGTTATCAGGAATTCACCTGTGCATCATGAACAACATCAGTAAATTAACCTACTGCTCCTCCACCCGCCTGTTTCATTCGTTTTCCAGTCAAGCCTCTTACGTACTTTTGCCAGTATTCCTGCTGGCCGCATATCTCGAGCACCTGCCGAACGTTCTCGACTCTATTTCTTGCTAGCCTGGTTCAACGCAGTTGTTCAGGAGCGGTTGCGATATGTCCCTCTCGGTTGGTCCAAACGTTACGAATTCAATGAATCCGACCTCAAGGTTGCTTGTGACATGATCGATACATGGGTCGACAGTGCGGCAATGGGTCGCACAAACCTGCCTCCGGAAAAAGTCCCGTGGGCAGCTCTCCGCACGCTACTCGCGCAAAGTATTTATGGCGGGAAGATCGATAACAGTTTTGACCAGCGCCTGATGGAAACTTTCTTGTCCGTGTTGTTCACAGAGAGCAGCTTTGAGGTGAGTCTCTGTATTTCGGAAGTCTATCGCATGCGTATACTTACGAATTAGGTCTTAGTTACAGTTGAACCAACTTTGTCAAGTTGAACACTCCGTATTGTCCACTCATTTCTTCCGCTTTTCTCGGACGAGAAATGATAAGCAAAATAACCCACGACAGAAAGCATCAGTCACACGCGAGAAACCAAACAGCAGTGCACACGACTTGCAAGTGGAAACCGCTGCTGTGTTGTGGACTGGAATTACGGTTCATAAAAGCCAGCGCACGCGTGGCATGGAAACGTACGAGTTGGACAGTGAAAATCATGCTCTATTGAACGGCTTTTTGCTACAATAATAGTGATCCTGTTTCGAAAACATTTTATCCCTTGAATTTAATATTAGTTGTCCGTCCATTTTTCCCCTGTTCTTCACTTGTTCTGTTCACTATGCGTATTACTGACAACATATTGACTACGCATTTGCAGTTGAACGTCCTTCGGCCCCGACTAAATATTCCCCTTAGAGAGACTGCCACTAAATTAGGCGAAGTTCAACGCACATTCACGCAACTGAAACAAATGCATACTAGACTGTAACTGCAGATGTACAGATATCGATCCTACGGTTTACTGTTTACCAACCGAATAAAAAATGAGCCCGACCGTGTTCGTCTACATATAATCTTTTTGGCGGTGTACTTCCCTCTCCCATTTTTGGTAACGCATATTATCTGAATGGTGTGTTTTGGTATATCCGTTTGCGATCACTTGTACATCCTGATCCAGTTTGCTGCTCCTCATTAGGTTTTTTTCATTAGTTTATTGGCATACATGTGTATTTATTAATTGATCGCTATTTCCACACCCATCTCTGCTTGTACGTTTGTCCAGCACGACTTCCAGCTCGTCAGCAATGTGGACGGCCAAAGCGGCAAACACATTTCTATACCAGAAAGTAGCACTCGCGAAGATCTTTTGGCTTGGATTCACAAACTGCCCGATGTACAGACACCTTCATGGCTTGGTTTGCCTAATAACGCCGAGAAAGTGCTGTTAACTAATCTGGGTCAGTTTGCGTCTTGTTTCCCCTTCTTTTGGATGCGTACATGTGTTCTTTAGGTCCATTGCTGATACTTTGTAGTGCAGTGGTGCTGTATTTTGCTTTGTCAATGTTTCTATTTCATTTTTTCCATCAAGTGCCATCTCATATCGTTGTCAACAAAAGAATATATAATAGTTCACTTCTCTTTAAAGTGTCCTTCTATTAATTTTTCCTCACCGTTTGTGCACGGACTACAGCGGCTACATTTGAAGCTGATCTGCACAAACTGCTAGCTCTGGAACAAAAAGAATCCGAGGACGGGAACCCTGAAGCATTCGGTTCGTTCTTAGTCAGCCTGTTGCCACTACTAACCTTTCAAGCTGCACCGTCTGTTTCGGATTATGGGTGTTCATGTGCAATGCACCGTTTGCACTCTCGTATCACTCGTCAACCTTCCTATATCCCTCGCTCTCTAAACGGCAGTATGTCGATATTCTTTATTGTGTAGGTCACGAAATGACTGGCAATCTGTTGAAAATGCAGGAGGCTATCACTGGGGACGAGTCACTGGTATCTGGCGCATTCGACCGCAAGAAATCTTCCGTAGTTTCTGACAGCCGCCCAGCCTGGATGCGTCAGCTACTGAGCAGTGCCTCTACGTGGTTATCTCTTCTTCCGAAGAATGTTAAGCCATTGACACGCACGATCGAGAATCTCCGTGAGCCGCTCTACCGGTTCTTCGAGCGCGAAGTCAATAGCGGCGTGAATCTATTGACTTGTGTACGACAAGACTTGGAGATTGTTATCGCAGTAAGTTTGTGCCATCTATCGTTTGTGTAGTTTCACCATATCCAATTGTTGAGTAGTAGGGGATTTTGATTTTCATATAGATTGAACATCACCCACAATTGATCGCAGCTGTCGCATTCCCATAGACTTTCCAGTCGGCCCCTTTCGAAAAGAAGCACTA
>JTDE01022028.1:0-24459 GCA_014338405.1 Paragonimus skrjabini miyazakii | reverse complement strand
ACATCGTCGTTTGATTCCTGTTCGTAAAAAATGGGAAGGTTAGAATGAACGGAATTCAAAAATCTAAACACGGGAATTTGGTAACAATAAATAAAATATCATATGCAAGCTGTTTGTAGTAGGTAGCACCAGATATAGCATCAGATTGCTACAATTCAACCGTTTCTAAAAGTATATCAATTAGAGTTGGGCCTAATTGACTACTAGTTGCTGCACCAATAGTCTGTTTCTGAGGTAATCTTCCAGTTGCAAAACGGGTGTTGTCTGTGCACAAAAGTATAAATTCTTTGAGGCAGTGGACAGAAATGCATAAAGACAACGTTCGACGGAAAACAAGCTAACAAAAAAAACGGCTGTTTCTAGAAGCGAAAAGTATGTAAAAAGAATCAACATCAACAGATTATGAATGATGGGATGGAGGGTGTCTACAAGCCATCTGGTAAAGCTGTGAAACGTAGAGTTCTCCAGAAAAAGACCTAATCTTAATGAGACACCAAACCTGTGTTTTTACCAGACACCTCTTAACTGCAGTGTGCGGGTTCCGATTGGCTTCATTTGTCTATAATGAATGCATGATATGTATTTTTAAACTTATACTTCGTTCCTCTCAAAATATTGTCATCGACCGTACTGTCTGCGTTAAAGTTTCTTCCGTCTGTTAGGATATTTTTCATCTTGTACTCACAATCAGCTTTGCGCATGATAACTGTATGGACCCCATTGTCCGGTTAAAGGAAAACCACGTCTCTCACCACTTCCGTGATAAAGCTCGAACATTAAGCAACACTGGTAATTAATTGGTGAGATCGGGAAGTTGCTTCTACCGGCATGTCCTTATATACTTCAACGTTCGTGAGTGAAGAGATACATTCATTCAAATGATCCTTTGAGTGTGTTACAGTCAGTTGTACCACGTTTTCCACCGATTCAACACAGGTAGATAGGGGTTAAAAATCTTCATGTTTGTTTCGCCCAAGTATCCCAATTAGGTTCACACACCTATGGGTATCTTGTGATGTTTGGTATCGAAATTATCCGCATTGTATCCGATAGTCCAACAATTAAATTACGTAGTGCATACTCTGGTCGATAAACCGTTTGAATACCCATCGTGCTACTCATCTGTATTGTGAGTAAACCACCAAATTGTCAAAATTTAACAGTGAGCTAGGTGCGACTAAGTGTCCCAGAAACAAAGACAGCTTCTGGGCATTGACATTAAAAGTGTTAGCCGCATCCGTACACTTTCAAATGCCATGCGAATGGAATGTGCAGGGGACAAATTACGATATGAATTCATTTCGCAAACACATTGGTCGTAAACGTGTGACTAACATGAAAACAAAACCAACAAGATTCAGACGAAATGATCAGAAGTGCAAATCCGGTTGCAACGTGATTAGTACTCATGGCTAAACCTACGGTAAATGCAGGTTGACAATCAGTTGTTTTTGTGCGCATAGGATCGGTTGTCGACGGCTAATTAACACTGCTTTAATATATTTGAAAATTTGTGAATTGTGAGCGTTCATCAGGACCATAAACGAAGACACCGTATTGACACCAAGACCTGTGGTTGATAAGTGCCTTTCAATAGATGAAGCGGTGTTTCGTCATCGCTGGGTGTCACTCATTGGCGGACTAGGCAGTGCTACTCTCATCCAGTTTGGGATGTGCTCCTTGGCCCCGGTTTTAAGCATCCTTTTCTGTCCTACTGCAAGAAAACTGATAGATACAGTGGCTGGTAGAAAACATCGGGTTTTAATTTTTTACCGAGGGTAGAGGTAACCTAATCGTCTGAATGCAGTTAAACTTGGCCACCTGTGACGATATGTCTCACAATGCCCTATATTTTATGATTAGTACAGCACTGTGTTAAAAGTACTTTAGGACTAAGACGTACCCAGGATTATAAATCTGAGGTGGCCTTCTGATCACTTATGGAAGTGCGCAATTCTATGTTAGCGGTATCCCTGAGTAAACATCTAACGAGGTTTTATTAATAAAAATCTAGCTAATAATTGGCGATAAACGACAGTATGTTGCCTACCCACGGCGTTCTGTGAAGATTCAGACTGCAGAAGGGTCAATCGAAACGGTTGAGAATGTATCGATTTAATCCGAATAGATAGTCTATTCAACGTCTACCAAAGCTAACCTGGACCAACTAGTTATAACTTGCTTGAACCAAACAATGACTAGAAGATGTGAATCAGTTTCGTTATATAATAGAATATTCCTTTTCGAATGTCCGCTCACACATTGTTACAGTGGCTGTTCCTCGAACCACATTACAATCTAATCATGTTGATGAATGTTTATGTATGCACTAAAACTCTGCAAATAACCTTGGGTTATCCATTTGGCAGTATGCTATGCTGGCTTGAACAATGTGGCCTTGCGCTATTGTACAGAACAAATGTGGAATTTGTCAATTTATCTTTTGCAGTATACATTCGATCTGCTTATTGCAAGAACAGGAACTTTCAAACCTAATTAAATGTTTATGTATCAAATTGAGTTTAGATATTTTTTTTGCATGAATATCTTGATTGCTTGTTCAATCCACTGATTGCTAACCCTACTGGTTTATCAAATTCATTACTACATCTGTCTCGAAAAGGAATCCGAAAGGTACAGACCGATCGCTTGCACATCCCTTGTCATGACATCGTCGACAGCGAATTCGTCACCAGATTTTTTAAATTTATTTCGGTTGCTGGTTCATTCCGGTTTGCCGATTCAATCTCTAAATCAGTAATCTTATGCTGGTTTGTTTAATGAATCCCATCTTCGCACTGATACAAGTGTATCACAAATCTGTGTATTTTTGCCTCTCGACAGTAACAGAACACTTTGACACTCGTTTGCAATGCCATACTACATTTTCAAAAAAAAAGTTCATTTTGTGCTAAACTGGGCAAATACTACAGTACAGTATGCTTTCATTAACTAAATTCATGTTTAACTTCAAATCATCGCGAAATTCTTTGCGGTTGATTTTTTTTCTTTTTCTATACTTTGTGTTATATCTGAATGGTATCCGAATAATTTACCAGGTAAACTGATGATTTTGTTTTGTTCCACAACTTTACTAACCAAAATCAAGTATGAAACGACGAACAAAAGCAATATAATGTTCCATCTCTAGCGACTGTACAACATATCCGGATAGATATGACTTCCATCCATTTACGTCACGTAGTTTTCATCACATGAACACATAAACCCTTTAGGCATATATCAAAGTTTTACCTTATATCTCCGTTTTATGCGCACAACCTGCTAATGAGGCCTTGTCTATGGCATAACACACTTTCTTCCTCATTGGTCGCCTCAAATAACTGGTAACGATTTTTCAACCCATCAACCTGTTTGTTATAATGTTTTTGTCACCTGTCAACTTCTGCTCTTCCCCGACTTTATTTGTCCAACAACTTGTAGAAAATTTCACTAATGTTCCCTACCCACTTAAACATTACGAACTATTCCAAGCGGCCTTTCCATTAGGCTACTCGTTGACTACGATGTTTCCAGTCATCGGATTGTTTGTAATAAGTTTACTTTCAGTGTTTATTATAAACTATTTGAATGTCTACAAATAATTCACTCAGTTGTACTAAACTATATATTGATTAGCCTTTAGGATTGCGAGTTAAGTTTTCCTTAACATCAATCTAAATTACAAGCTAATCAAAACAAACTCTCTGCAACTTACATTACTTTCTTTGTAAAGCTGTGATCGGCATTCGATCATAATGCTACAATCGACCACCGTGTGACAAGAATAGGTAATTCAGCACAGTTGTTTGAACTGCAACAAAAATAAGCCAAGACTTTTCAGATGAGTTACAACGTAGGAAATCAAACACTGTACGGTAACTAGTAGCTCAGTGGATTGACAACCTGTGGTGAATCACCTACATTGGCTTGATAATGAGCAGATGTAACTAATCTTAATCGTAAGTTGTTATAGTATAAGCACACAGCCGGCGGTCAACCATCCTGTTAATCTTTATGTGAACAGAACCAATGCGATGGAAGTGGCAGTAGCTGTCCTCCTGTGTCACTTAGCTTGCCGTCAAACTTAAGTTAGTGAAGAGTCAAAACAATTGGTGACTAACGGAGGGTCAAACAAGACTATACATGTTTAGCATTGTTATTGCCTTTTGTAACGGTGGACTTACTAAGGTACTAGTGAATTAGGTGCACAACTTAAGTCATTTAATCGATAACATATTGAGTAAGAGAAGTCAGATCAATAAAAAACAACCGGTTAATTTCATCTTCCAGGTCCATCACACCATGTGTTCAACAGTGGAGGTGACTAGTTACCATTGTATTTAATATCCTATCTACAACTCATTTGACGACCTTCAATGCTTCGAGTACTGTGATTCACACAGTTTAACTACCTAATACCATCACAGGATGCCCGACAGTAGTATTCTAACAAAAACACTAATGGCGATTGTGTCAAGAAGTTAAATCCACTTGCAAACAACATGATTTTATGAGCCAGGTTTCCAAGGCAGATAACTAAAAATGAGGATGATGATTTGTTCCGAGCATAAGGAGTTCACCCAAACTGCTGTTGCGACTACCTCCGCTCACAGACTGGACTCACTTAGAAGCAATTGCACCATAGTTATGAAGATATCAGTTGTAGAACTATGAATGGATAGTAGATAGCCAGTTATTCAGGAGGCTTTGTTGTGCACGGACAACTATTGTATAGCTCGAAGTCTTATCAGATAAATGACACTTAACGTCACAAAACGCATGTGTTTATTAGTGAGAGGTGTAAATTAGACTGTAGATGATGCGTAGTATTACATGTCAGGAATAGCCACACCTAACACTCCCTCATGGTCTGAATTTCGAGGTTGGACCAAAAGATACTGTAACGTCCTACATGAATCGTTGAAGCTGAAACCCTCGTAGAAAACAAGCGCTTCTTGGACTAGATTCAGCTAATTTTACATGCATAAGCAAGAAGTCACCAACTCTTCCCATATCACAAACATAATTCGAGTTTTGAATTTCTGAGCCTGCATTTATCAGTGAAGTTTTTTCAAACAGCCTATGTTACGAATGAGAGAATGGGGATGACTGTTAGTGACGGACGGATAAGTGCTGCAAAACGGTTTTGAACTAACGTTAAACTTACTGAGCAGACCTGGCTGGTAGTGACGTCTATCGGTGCGCATACTTGTCTTTGTCTTGTTTCGAATTATACAGTTTTTGCCTTGTTTTTTCCGACTCTTTCCAACTGTCACATTTTACAAGCGGACCTCTTTACTCTCAGTAAATATCTTGTGCATCACGGAGATGAGATCTTTGCCTGGGTCAACTGGGTTGCTTGATCGGAGCGTAGACCTCGATGACTTTAGAATAGACGCAAAAAAGAAACCGCCAGTGACGATCGAGTGACAGATACACTGAATCACTTGGAGTTACTCGTGACGTCTTGAGCTAGAGATGGTAGTAAATCAGCTACAACATTGTCAATTCACGTAATCCGAGATGTAATATCAGGTAGAGGAAACTCTATACGGTTTTGATGACCCATAAGATTGATTCTATTATAACTAGAGAATTCAAAACTAGATTATATAAAAAACAAGAAGTCATAAAAATACCTAAGCAAAATAACCACAGCATATATAAAATGGGTCGGGTTTCTCCTCTTAACAGGTTAAAGCATATGTAGAAACAAATGACTTTTTCTCTCATTGTAGTCGATTTTAAGACTCAATACGATCGTTAGCTGAATAAAGTGGAAGAATTCTCATAAAAACACACACCACGTAGTTGCAACGAAATTGAAAAACCGAAGAGGAATTTCACTATTTGCTCTGAAACAAACGGCTATATATAGTGCCTAAACAGAACGGACTAACAAAAACTGGGAGGATCCTATTAGAACGTAACGATTTGTAAAACCGTGTAATTTCTGGCATGGTAGCCTAAATCGTTTGAGTTAAACGACATTGATATGATTACAGATGATATCGAACAATCGAACTGGAGAATTAACTTTTAAGTGAAAAATCGTGTAATCTACAATATGAGCTTCCTCTCACATCAGAGTGGAGTTTAACTGAATTTGGTTTAAGGCCTTTCGTGACAAGCCGACTGGAAGACGTACACAATGAAAAAGCATACTGAAAAAATGTAATTAGTACGTGAATCTTCATATAAACTACATTACTAGGGGTTGTTGAACTCATTGTCGAACATAATCTACTTAACCGCAATTAAGAAACTATACTTATAGTGACGAGGGAAATTTGGATTAACTATATTCAACCAGTAACTCCCATAATAGTAAGTTAAGAAACAAAATGATCGCGCATTTTAAAGGCTAAATGGTGGCAGTTTAATCCGTTGGCCTGTGACTTATAAGCCATTCAAATCGATTACAGTTTTCTGGTTGTTTTCTGGTTGTGGTCACCATTAGCTGGACAGTTTTCATTTTCCTAGTTTTATTTACCAACCTTTCCGTTTCCTGCCTCAGTTAGCTATCTTATCATTTGGGTGTGTATTACGTGGGACTTTCAGTTAAATAGCAAATTGAAATCCGTTTTTTTTATTTTGACGAGGTGAAACCTTGCTTGCGAACCTACAGACAGATTTCGTGGTGGTTTACTCCACCTAACAACATGACTTCAAATTCACTGGTAACCGCCTACCGTAATTTCTGTCCATCAGAATTATATGTTTATATATGGTGAAATAAATGGGTGAACTACAACAAATCTCGATACAAAATAACAAGTGAAATCAAGGACTAGACTCGCCAAAAATGAGCAGTGTTCATGAAATATCCAGTGACACTGAGGATGTATTTGGAGTGTTCCAGGCGTAGTTGATGATGCGAAACGCTGGAGCTGAAGTTTACTTCAGCAATGGAATGTTTTAGCTGGCTGCCAATCACCGACCGTTGGAGGGAGAACCAACACGTGCGCGTAGCAGAATTTTGCTGAAAGTTGTTCTGTCTATTTTTTCTCAAGTCAAACAAGAATATACCATGCGGCCTGATGCGGCAGTTACGCGAGATTAGCAGAACGTATTATATATATATATACGGCGAACATATCGTCCACGTAGTATTTACTCGACAGAATTGAACAGTAGTGATCTGTAATATTTAAGTTCAACTTGGTCCTAACAGTATATACATGCAGGCTTCGTAGCCAAAATCCCATGACTCCGTTTTCTGTCTACGCAGACTACCGCTGAATTTCAATAAATCTGTTGCTGTATGAACACGCATTTGATGACGGTTGATAGTGGCTAGAAATTAGTGACATGTTTTCGGTGGCTCAACGAATGGCAGATCTAAACGCACCTTTAATATGTGTTACTGGTTCACATTTTATATAAACTTGAAAAAGTTGATAATGTTGACAACCTGGGGAATGTGTGGGGTACAACCGAGTCAAGAGGTGGGATGCATGTGTGTGATGGGTGAGAATAACAATAGTTAATCACAAAATGTTATATAGCTATTATGTTATTATTTCAAAAGCATCTCATTCCCACGTGGCACACATCGCACTAGTCGAACATACTGGAAATAATTGTCTAAAACTGTTGTTTGTTATCCTGACTACTTACAAGTAACCGAAGTGAAAATTACTAATAAAAATGTCAAGCTATTAAACATATGGGTAATCTAAGTATCACCTACCGTTCCTATAGGACATGGAAAGGTTTTATACTAACCACTAACTGAAATATTCTCTGAACACTTCACATCACGTTGTCTACTAAAGATTGGCCCATAGTACGTTAAAACTAAAAGACAGCTAAGTTTCGCCCGATTTGATTCATGTTTGTAGCACAGGGTGTTTTCGGCAAATTAGTTCTTGCATTGAACTTCAAGGATATAAATCAATTTGTCTAAGGTCGTTCACGTTCTAGGTTTGATTTTCACTCTTGCCTAGTCCATTCAATCTTGTTTTCACTTAGTGGAAAATCTGGAGCTATTCATGTATGCGCATAAGTATGCAATGATGATACCAGTGATAAAAATGCTAATCTAAACAAGTTTAATATTTTCTAGTCAACTAATATTCATCAGATGTTACTGTCTGAACGTACTCAATTCACTGGATTTGATGGTGCACTCACGTCATCACCACTCGAGTGTTCTCCGGATTACAATCTCCCTCCCATTCTTGTGTTCAATTTATCCCCTATCAATAGCACATCATGGTCACACCTCTTTGAAAAGATAGCAGAAATGTTGGGCATCGAACAGTCTATCTCATTTTTATCATCCGGCGTATTAGTCTATTTCTCTGACATTCAAATTGTTCATTGACTGCGGTCTGCTCTTTGATGCGTCCATATATGTTAGGAAATATTTATGCGTAATGGACAAATAATATGGGGAAACCCCTAATACTTGCCTGCTCCCTCAGGTAACTAGCTAGCTCTCAGCTAAACTTATTTAAGCTGAACATTTGGCGGTTACCTTGACAAATAATATGACATGGTTACTTGAGGATAATGATGACCTGGCAAAGTTCAGGTAGCTTTAGTTTTACGTGTAGCATCAAATATCCCTCAGCTTTACACATTACTTAGTCAAGTTATCCAAAAAAGCATGCTTACAGTTGGATGCAGTGCTCACTTGTAGTTTCCAGGTTATCCTATCAAAGGATTTTACAATAAGTATTAGTGTAGCAGAGACTCATGAACACACTATATTATTTATCAGTAATCGAGTGAGGTACATATATAGGTATTAAAGTAGTCGGAGGCAACAGATGAGGGAAAGTCGGGGTGCAGCCCAGAAAAGAACTAGTGTTTTCTACACATGAGCATGGTAGTGGCAATTGTTGCGTACCTGGATCGATGTTATGTGTAAATGAGTATTTTGTTTGAGATGGTATTGAAGCATATACCCCATGTATTTATATTCTTACTAAACAATCCTTGTGCCGTCCGCCTGTTTGGTTCAGAACAATTGGTGCCATGACCAGGACTGAGAATGAAGATCCCGTAGCAGCAGCTGTTTAACGATGTGAATGTCCAGAGTTTTCTGGAGGATTTTAATGTCGCGGTTGAGGTAATAAGATCCAAGATCGACCGGGGGAAGGTCCAGCAGATGCTGTTGAATAGTAGAACAAACGCGGTTTTTGGGTCAATGTGAAGGTGTCCGGCAAAGCTGCAATAGGCCGCCGCGAGGAAAGAGCTGATAGTCGGGTTCGACAGCCAGGATATCAGGAGTTATTGCAGCGGTTCAGGAGCCTCCTGGTTGGCCCCGGAGGTGGCGGTCTTGTTTACGCCGTTTCATTGCGGACGTTGTTGTCGACAATCTTGCCAGAGTTGGACCAGGATTCCTAAAAGCGCATACTGACAAACCACTTCTTGGAGTGAATGCCACCAGCAGTCCGAGGTCAGTTCAGAATTGCGCTGATTGTACGCCCAATGACTTTGAAAGAATTGACTGATACGGCTGACCATATACTGGTGGAAAACTTATTACCTGAAGACAGATGAACCGAGCGAATTGGACAACCTTCGAATCGCAGTAGAATGGTGGACTCAATAAGTAACGGTTTCGAATTTGGGAAAGATGGGGGAGAATCGTAGCAATGTGTGCCACAGATCCAGAGGACTTGGACAATGGCAGATATTTTGCTCACTGGGCAGTAGAAAACCATACCTAAATAAACCTTTCGCTAAGTGTTTTTGTTTGAGAATGAAAACCCGGTAACAGGTGACATTGATGAGACGGCAGTTCATATTAGAGTAAAATCAGTGGTAGTTGTGAGTACCGTTTGGTCGAAAATTTGGTGGTCATTTCATTGACTAGACTACGGCCAAGAAAGACTGCTCAGCCATGTGCAATGGTCGTTCGAACAGTGGGTAGATTTACTCTCAAAACGGATGGCCTTCTGAAAGATGATGTCCAAATTGGTAATCACTTAGTCAAACAGAGTTTCGTTATTTCTACTGACACACGTCAGACCATACTGAGAGTGGATTTTCTTGACCACGCTGCGGCCGTGATTGACTTGAAACATATATGGTTTCAATAGTGAAAAAGCGCAAACCACAGCCTGCGGAACTTAAACCTAGCCTGCCTAGATCTTTCCCAACTTGTGACAACCGACTACTTTATGAAGTAACACACAGAGTTTGAGGATTCTTCACTACGGACCCGTACGTCTATTGTGACTGGATTGAGCATGAAATTTCTATCGAGTCAAAGTGATTTCAACCATTCGATCCCAGAAGAATTCCAATGTCCTTGTAGCAGGAACTTGAACAAGTGAGGGATATGCTGAAGCAGGAAATCACTGGGGAAGCTGCTAGCCCGTTCAATTCTCCCGTCTTACTGATGAGGAAGCCCAATAGCAAATCCCGAATTTCTGTCGAGTTCAGACGCCTCAACGAGATTATACTCAATAAATTCGTAGCAGTCCCAGCCGTAGTACGGATTTTTGATAAGCCACAGAATGCAAACATTTTCAGTGTTGGACTTGCGGTCTGGATATTGGCAGATTCAAATCAAACAGTCGGACCAAGATAAAACAGCATTCACAGTGGCAGAAAAGCAGTACCGCTTCAAATGTATGATGTCCGGAATGTCAGGTGCCTAGTTCACGTTCAAATGACTGATACTAAAGGTGCTAGACGGATTAAACAATACTGTTTCTATGGAGAAGATATCGTCATCTGAAGCGCGAATGAGACAGAACATACGCCACATGTTTCAGCTGTGTTGCAGAAGATTGAACAAGCCGGCCTACGGATCAGTAGTCCAAAGTTTCAGCGGGTGAAACGAACGGTAGTACTACTTGATCACAAGGTCGGTTAGGATGAGTTCCAACCATTGTCCGAAAAACTTATGACGATCGCGACTATTCTGAGGCCAACACGAAGAAGACGTTGTGACAGCTTTTTCGTCGCGTCGGGTTTTACAGCCGATTCATCAGAAATTTCAGTGATCCCCGCAAACCCACTATGCGAAATATTGAAAAAGAAATGTCGATTTCACTGGTCAGAAACAGCTGATCAAGCCTCCGTCAAAATTCAAAAACTGATGTGGAAGAGACAACTGACCTTGAAGTTACCGGTGACCGGACAAGGCTTCGTTGTCGTAGCAGATGCGAATGATGAGGAATCAGAGTTGTACTGAAGCAGGAAGGCAGTGTTGTGGAATATGCCAAGCGAAACTATTCAGCATTATAAAAGGAGTGTTTGGTGACAGTGTGGATCTTAGAAAAACACAGGCCATACTACGCAAGCCGATCTTTTCGTGTACAGACCGACTACAATCCCCTGGAGAAGATTAGGTCGGTGAAGGAACCCCCAGGAACGCTGGCTGGTTGAACGTTACCACTATAGGAGTATGAACTTACAATTCGTGGTGTCCAAAAAAGAACTGTCCTTGACTTGATTTTTGGAACAGAACACATATAAGGTTCCCAAGGACGTGACCGGGTTTGGCAGTATTAAACTGGAGAACGATCCCGGAATGGCATGAACACAGTGGCCCAGGAGGTGACTGACCAACTTCTAACGAGAGGACATCCCACCAGATGGTGGCGGACATCTCGAAGTAAATGCTTTCAGAGGATATTGGTCAGAATTACAGTTGAGCGGTGGCGTATTTTTAATGTACCAGCTGTGAGAGGAAATCAGCATATCGGTGATAGGGCGAAATTAAGCGCAACCTTTGTGAAGGAATGTCATCAGCTGGTTCATGCGGGATGTCATTGAAACTACGAAGTGCCGAAGCAAAGAACCCACTGGCCGGGAATGAAAGATGGCGTAAATAATTACATACTGGCATGTCAGCAATATTGAAAGACACTGACCACTCGAGTCGGCATCCCATCAGCCAGTCCCAGCCAAAAAGATCGAGGTATTAAGGGCGGTAGACGTGGTGATCCCTCTTCTAGTAAACACTTACAGAAATCAGTACACCATAGTCATGACTGAACATTTTACAAGATGGATCTAAGCAGCCGCTCTACCTGATCAGCGTACAAGCACTGTATGCTGGGCGGTGATGGAACATATCGTTTCAAATTACTGAGAGATTACTGAGAGGGCTAAGAGAGTCTGAACGAGTTTCGTTGCGACTGAAACAATCCTTGCTGGGGATGTGTGCAATGACGGTGAACAATCACAATATGTTGCTCGTCAGTCGACAGGCAGAGGTACGTACTCAGAGAATCGGGTAACCCGTGGAAATACAAGGAAGGATATTTATTATACATGAACATGACAATGACAGTCGTGGCGTCGTCGAATTATTGTTATGTCAAAGCGCAAACGCTCTATGTTTATTTTTCGAAGAAAACATCCTTGTATCGTCTGCATTCTTAATTTGGTCACGTACAGATGAGTATTCAGTAAAATAAATTCACTGGTTTTGTTGTTTTTCGTCATTCTATAGAGCATGGAAATTATGCTGCCAAAGCCCCATTGTATGCCTCATTTTCATTTCAAGAAAAACTGATAGTCATTTTTGACACTGTGAGTTGACGTTTTCATTAATTCGGCAACTAGGTCAATTCGATACATTTCGATACGCGTTACTGTTAACCAATCAATGTCCACAAATTGTGCATTGTTGCACTGATTAAAAATAACTACTCATAAATGAGTGCATTATAAATATTGTCTGCGTTGACAGGCCATAGCTGTTCAGGATAACAAACTGACAAGGACTTCACTAACATGAACTATCCACATAAATGTGCTTTAAAAATAAAGGAGGCCGTCCATATGTTCTGGTCTGGCGAGTTGACTTATTTGGGACTATACGGATTGTGCGAACAAAGCAGTTTATCGCTCACAGGTCTGGCAGAATTCTGGCGTTTATCCGCTCTGAGACTACGTCGTAATGCAAGTTGTATGATTAACTATCATAGCACAAGAGGAGCGCAATTGCAAGATGAAACATGCATCCAGCCTCTTGTGGAAATCCCTATGAATATATCTTTGGAGAATGTGTGGCAGTTGTTCGACATAGCTCTGATAGTAGAGTTACAAATAGACAGGGTAAGTGATCAATTTGAAATGATTCACCGAATGTATCAATATGATAACCGAATTATCAGCGATTTCATTTAACATTGGAAACCACCGGGAGCTGACCTAGGTTATGGTAGATTTCAATCTAACTTTTGGCTTCTGCATGAAAAAAATTACGGAAGCCCAGTGGATTGATAATTCGAAGTAGTGTAACAGTTGTTTGCTTCAAAGCATATATTACAGACTCATTTTTCACTAGAAGATATAGTAGTAGGGACAAAAATAATCTGAATAAATACAAATGGGAGAATCACAAACAACCTGCACGTCATATTCAGGAAGTTGCGTGTTATTAAGCACTAAACAACTGATGCAATCTTCAGCCAGAGTCGTGCGGTAGGCAACACCTCAATCACCAAATGCAAGTGTTTTGTTGATTACGCCAAAGGGAAAGCAAAAAACCAGAAACGTGTCCAGCATACACAATGTTTCTCCAGGACTCGAGAGTACCAGCCTTATCATGGCTCACATAATGGCGAAGTAAAATGCCCCTTCGAAGTCTAAAATCTGCCGGAAGGAAGGGTCATAGTCAATTCCAAGTTTCCTATAAAAAATCCGTAAGTATTCAGGGAACTCAGAATTAACAGTAGGCAGCAGTCAATGACTACATAAATGGGCAGACCGACTCCAAGAATGTCATCACCACGAGGAAGGTATATGATGATCGAAGGAGTCAAAAAATCAGTTCCATTTCTTCCAGTCTTGTCAACTAGGACAGGCAGTCTTCAGTGGCCATCTACTATGATGTTATCATGTAACACATGTCTGTTGTCGAGACCGGTGTCCTGGTCTTGTCTGTTGAACGAGGTTGGTGTTGGTACTCGTAACTTCTTGTTGAATTCGTGACCGAATTTGTCTGGTCTTTACGACAAGTTCGTAGCAGTGCATCTGTGACGAATACAACGCACATCATGCGTGATTCAGCACGGCTGATGAATATGAACAATGTTTTCTCGTCGACTGCAGTTACCACAGCAGAAAACTGAAGAGCCACCTAAACCACAGAGAAGTTCGGACATTAGTGTTTAGCAAACCGCAACGAAGCTGGATAGTATGAATGAAGATACTAGGAGAAAAGCGAGGCTGAGAGAGCAGTCAACAACTGGAGAGTGGATAGCCGGTTAACTTCTAAAGTTCAAGACCGTCCAGGGTGTGACAGAGCTTGTTCACTAGGGTCACATCACCTTCTACCTTGTTGGTCACTACCTCACCGTGAACGCGTACCAGGATTCTGACATGTATTACTGATAGGATCAGGACGTTCAGCCTAATTACCTTTGAAATGTTCCCTGTTATCTTAAAAATCAAATTGATTTGCTGATTTGTTGGTTTGCCTGTTTGAATTGTGCAGGTCATTCACGAATTTAATTATCTTTTAGATTAATAGCAATGTAGAATCACATTATAAGAATTGGAGAGCAAACCCAAGATAAGTAGGTTCGTAAATTTGCGTGCCAGATTTTCATAAGTTTGATTGTTTGCTATAACCTCAAGATTTGCTCCAGTGTAGACGATTAGTGATATGTCAGCTCAGTTCAGTCTATTAGGCTATATCTCCTAGATCTTAAAATATATTTATTCAGCCAACATCTCAGATTGATATTTTCCAAGAATAAGTAATCTTGGTTACCTCTGCGAAATATATGACACTGCTGTTATTCCGTTGATTTCAGACTGTATTATCGCCAAATATATGTATGTTTTCTTTTCTATTGAATGGCAAGCACATTAATTTGGTGGTCTGTAGCAATTACACCGCATATTTGATATTTGGATATTGTGCAACGACAATTCTGGTAGCTTGACATCGATGAATGGTCGTCTGGTGCTGATGCTGAGAAATTAGATGAGTCGCCTGGAATACAAACAGCATTACTTCAATGGTAGGACGTGCTCAGTTTGAAACCCGTTTTCTGGATCTATCGAAACAGCCTTATCACTAGACCACTCTAAACGTGCATTCGTGATGCTAGTCTGAGTCTTCTGTCAGCTTAATCATCAGGAAGACTTTGAAGTGATAAAATATCTCACCACTGATAGCAGCTGAGTATCAGTTTCAACATATTTGCCAAAATTATAATTTCCTAATCGAATTCACTATTTTCCTACCTGTTTTGTAACTAAGTTTCTCTTATTTTGTTTCATGCCTCCGTAATATCAACCATTTCCGAAAGGGATCCCCGTGTGCATTTGTTCTCATTTTGCTTGCAATTCAGTTACTCAATTTCGATTATTGATCAAGCGGAGAATCTCGCAGAAATAAATATCGTAGGTCCCTTCTAACCTGTTAAGTATCAATAAATGAAATGTTTACAATCTCAAGAGTAATATCTATCTTTTTGTAAGGCATAAAGCAGACTCTAGACATCTACCTCTGGAGCTGATTGTAACCATAGTTATTAGCTAAATTCTTGTGAAGTGCATTTCGGACGAACTGTGTTGTGCTCACTGTCACATGCAGTGCTCCTGTAACCTACAGTTTGATCTGATGGTGGCGCAGAAACATACTGTGGTATCCGCAAAGTCGATCGGCAACCTGCAGTTTTGCTGGATTCGTTGTGAATATGACGTACTGATTCAAGCGCTTGGTAGGAAAGCAGAAAACCTGGTGGAACAATATCGGTTGCATAATTTGGTGAGACCTCGGAATCACGATAGGCAAGACGATGCTAAGCCGCGTGCAATGTACGAAGTTAATATAGTTGAATGTGAATCACCCGATGGGAGTTATTTTCCATAGTGTGTGAATGGCCTTCAGTTGTTGGATATCTCACGAACTTTAGAGTTAGAAAACCAGGTGTAACATTTGCACGCATGTGAACGCCCGAGAAATGGGGACCTCCGATAATCCGGTTGATGATATCTTGCCATGTTCATATGAGTCTGAAGAAACTTTAACCAATGAAGTAATCACAAAGTTTTCGTCTTCTATTCACATAGGCCTGTAAGTGAATGATAATGGAACGAGATGATACACTAAAAGGTATTCATAACAGATAACCTATGTCTCAGTGTTCGTTTTGGGTTTACAATTTAAGCTTACTTTAAGCATAGCAGTAAATATTTTACATTGGCTTGTTAGCAGTCCTCTACACAGAATGATTGTTACGCGTACAATACGCTACACAGAATATCGGAGACTCGAACCTGGCAAAACTCAGTACTTCTGGTATGTTATTTGCAGTGCAAAATATTTCATACCATTATCGAAACCCGAGTCCAATGATCCTTTTCGAAAGAGTTTGACTAGAAGTTCTGTTCAAATGCAACGACTGCGATCAAATGCTAGTGGTATCCAACTGGATATTTCATATTATTTAGTTTGATCAGTTTGACTTCATTTGTTAACATGCATAGGACCCCTGGAAAGTAAATTATGTTGGCTTCTAACCCTTTTTGATTTCAAAATGTGTTTGCTTTGCACCCACTTTGTTCACAAAATTTTCACCGGGGATGTAGTCATCAATTAAACTACCAAAAACCTCGGGCAGATGAAAGAGGTCTTGTGAAGCAGTTTAAATTGTTCTCGTGCCAGGACTGTTCATTCTGTTCTTACTCATGCGGAACATGAGAACAGTGTATTAAACCAACCGCGTCACACAATGCTTTATGTGGACAGAGAAGTACAGCCATCCAAGCGCATCTTTTTGGAGCAGTTATAAAATGCCGTTATGATGAGTAGATTGCACAGAGTGCGTCTGAACCAAATATCAGTTATCACCTCAACACAAGTTACGTACTAGTTTACCCAGTTATCCAATTTCGTATGGGTAAAAAGAACCGTCGATTGTGTGAATGTGTTTTAAATCTATTGATATGTTGGACAGTATAACCTCTACAGAGTGTACTTAGTGCAGTTTATTACTTCAGTGCACTATCGATCAACATAGATGTAATACTATTTACGAACTACGCAGTTCAAACATGTTGAGGTTTGGCACACGACCGTTAACAACGGTTTACAGAACAGCTGACAATGATATGAATGACTAAACGAATCTTTTCCAGAAATTTCGGTGCTGATAAAAGTTCTGATATGCATGTTTGTATTTTTCGGTAATCATACAATAAGTTTTAACTTTTAATAGGGTGACTAACAAATAAGTTGATTAAGTAACTGATAACACAGTGTAGACGTTTACAATTGAGTCTTTGTAAACATTCTAATACTGCAGAAAAACCATCCCTTGCATGAATGGTACATTTGCAGTGTTTAACTTCTGTTCTACAAAGAATTCGAACTGGTTATCAATTTCTTTTCATTCTTTGGAGAATTCGGATTGAGCACAAGTACACATTTTCTGAGTGTGTCGTGTTACTACTGGGCTCATCCGATCTATTCAAGCAAACTGATAGGGTTAACTGTGTCATGAAAATGCTTGGTTTTAATTGTAACCGTCGCTGCACGAGCCAGGTTACTAAAACCAGGCATCGGGGCTTGAAATGACTGAGAACATTAGTAACGGTACCACCAGAGAAGTTCATAAGTGAATGCTTGTTGTTAAAACCCACGATTAGTAGACTAAACTCATCTTACAGGTTTATTCATACTAGACCTCTGAATCTGTGAGTTTTAACGACATTCGCCCTGCCGTGTAGATTAATCCGCTCCTTACATCAACAGTGAAAGCAATCAAGGTGCTGTGGTTATAATCAGACTGGTTAGGCTAGTAGATAAACGAGTAGAAGTGACTGGTAAATGATAAGAAATTTCATAGAACAAGGATACATTTGGTTGTGTCTATGAGCGCTCTACATTTGCTATTGATCGCTTAGGTCTCGTTTTTTGAACAAAGGTGATGCCTTCAATTACTGGGTTTATACTAGCTTAGGTGTGTCACACAGTTATACCCAGAAAAAATATATTCCAAGAATTCACAAGGTTGTATATGTGTAGTTGGAAATAGATAAAACATTTGGCTTCAAGGAAGGTATTAATCAACTTCGCTGATATAAATTATCGATTTCATTATCAGATCAAAGCGAGCATCTGACACGTAGGTAGGCAAACCCTAAATGTGTGCTCAAGGACTTCCTTAGAAGTAAATGGGTCATTTCAGCAAGCATTCTGTGGAGCTAACTTCACACCACTTGGCAGTGGCCTCCAATCGTTTGCCTACCTCACAACCGTGCTGAGCTTGTGAGTAAACAGTGTAGTGAATTCACACATAAACAGAGACAATTCAGCGAGTTGGCTCTCTACAGTACATTGATGCACATACTGATTAGATGCACTATATCCATAAAGCCTTTTCTTTCGGGACAGTTGTCCTTGTTAAGTACTACCTAAGAGAAATTGAAGTGAAATAACCTTGGTTTGTCGTATGGTTGATTACACACAATGATGTTTACTGGAAAAATACTTTGGAGGATATTGCATGCTATCCCAACAAAGGATGGTTTTGGTGATTGTTATAACTGATTACGCTGTATAGCTCAAGAAGAAGAGCAGAAGAAATATTGCGAGATTTATGTAGTCCCTTTCTTCTCATCAGTTTTGCACTTCAAAGACACATTGCAAATTAGGCAGGAATGTAATAACAGGTAAGTCAGGGCAAGACGGGTTTGATTCAAATCAATAAAAAATGACGTCGTCAATGCCACGATAGACTAGTGGGTTGGACCGATATCTTCAGTTCAGTGGACACCGATCAGCTTCATTGAATCTTCGAAATTTGGCGTTTCGAGTACGTAACAGTATTAAACGATTGAACGGACTTAGATAAATAAAGCACTATCAACGGATGTTATGCGATCGATTTGAATTCCCCGTGGACCCGCTGCGTTAAGTTGGATCATCACTTGAATCAATCAGTTTGAGATGCACTCCATTATTCACTGTGCCGAACGCAGATCCGTTCTGTTCATCGGTATCTGTTAGCCAGTGGATTTGAAACACCAACTGCATCTAAGTGCATCACTCGCACTCTGGTGTACTGTGCAGTCAATAGCTTTCTAAGAGAAACATTGGACTTAATATTATCTCCTACTGAGGCTTACCGATGGTGCACATTTAGGCCGCGATCAGGAATCGACCTCTTGTCCGTGCTCTCGTGAGGCCACGATGCTGAACGAAGTGTCATACGTAAACCCACAGCTTGTGGATAATGTACAGGTTGTTCCATTGCCTTAACAGGTGGCAAAACAAATGTGTCGTCAGGTTCACTCAACATGACGAGATCATCCAAATAGAGGTGTGCTGATTCAATTAGTCTGCAAAACAATACATATTTATTACTGATAAGTAGTCTGGAATGCTAGTCACTGTTGTATAGTGTTTTCCATTCTAATAAACAATTCGTCTGACCTTTCTCGAAAAGCCTCAAATACTTTTTAAAGCTAACGATGGGATAACTCGCCAGCGTTGTCAAGTTTATTAATTCGAAATATCCCTCACAATGTATTATTGGAGAGTTTCGTTAATCTATTTCTGTGCAGCATCTGAAATCAGTTTGTGAAATTGCTAAAATACACAATGATCCCGAAACAGAAGACCACATCGCCGCCTGCTTTTTGCATCGACAAACCCGAACAATCAAATACCTAAAGAACCATTTGACTTCCTTAAGAAGTATGGAAAATCCACATCTCTACGACCGCCTTGTTATGCGCCCACTGGTGAGTCAAATGTGTGAATATATTGCGGTAAAAAAGACGGCTCTCGTGGAAGAAGCAGGAATCTTAAACACACATGGAATTTCGGCCTCTGAATTGCTAAGAAAAATACTGTCCACAGATACAAGAACAGTGTCAGAACATCGAGGTGCGCGACCGGCTGAAGTATCCGAGTAAATAATTGCAGTCATTGGCGCCCTGAACCGGCGAACTATCCACATTAATGGGACAATTACTAGTGTGGTAAATCTGGAAAAATGTTTGATATTTTTTCCATATACTTTTTTTTTATATTCACAGTGACGCAATTTGTATATTAAAAATGACTATGTATTTGGTGTAGCTCTCCGTAACTAATGAGATTGCACTAAAAAACACCGCATGCAATTCAATATGTTTGTCAAAATAATTGTCTGTCCGTTCAATTAAATTCAAATTATCACACAAAGTGTCAACCAAATTAAAAACCGAAATGGCTCTAAATACAATGTCCCCGACATTATGATTAATCCTCAGTTCCGGTTAAATGACGCCATTAGATGAGGTGATTTTATTAAAAAGGCACGCATTGAATTAAGGACAATCTAACTGATATCTAAACTATTCGCCCTGGAACAGATCCAATAAGTTGGGACGTCAACGTAGAGCGAGCAACCAAACCAAGTTATGTTTGTTGAAATATTCTTGAGACCATCTGAGGACTCGTAATTTCAGAACAACTTGTGAACAATCGGTGAGTTCGTTTATTGATGACGTTTCACTCCTGACACAGAGGCTCCTTCATACTAGATGAACAAGTTACAAATTTGGTGGTATTTAAGGCAGGCTAGACACGAGAAACTAAACGAAACAGAGGGTAGCAGGTCATGGGTCACGTGTACGTAGACAGAGAGTCAATACGGGAATGGAAGTGGTAATTACAGCAGA
This sequence comes from Paragonimus skrjabini miyazakii, assembly GCA_014338405.1. Taxonomy (NCBI): domain Eukaryota; kingdom Metazoa; phylum Platyhelminthes; class Trematoda; order Plagiorchiida; family Troglotrematidae; genus Paragonimus; species Paragonimus skrjabini miyazakii. The sequence continues at coordinate 3,849 of JTDE01022028.1, read as the reverse complement.
TCTGGGACGCCTGAACAGCCTGATAGAAGACAGGTCGGACAAAGGGTCAATTGTTTTTGAAGAAAGTCGATGAGGAACCACAGTCATAATGTGTTAAGATTGTCGTCTCATCCACCTATCGATGCGTCAGTTCAATCGACCCAAAACCGGCTGTCCTGTGTCAGACAGTTCAGCCCATCCACTCTGTTTACGGAGCATTTGGTCTCTGCAACTAAGCGATTTTTTGCAGTTTTAAACCCTCATCTAATTATCTCGACATTTTCTAGACCAATTTCATGACCGGTGTCTAACTCGTGACCAGCGTCTGCAGAATCCTTGATCATGGCTTGATATTCCAGTTGGGTTTCAGACGCTTTTCTAATGTCCCTAAGGTGTTGAATGATGAAGCAGCACTGAACGTTCTCTTAAACGAACTGGCGAAACGAGATGTTGGTGATTAGGCCAATCCACTTCCATGGAATGGCAGTGACATGAAAACAGAGTATTTTATCAAATCCTTGAATCTTTCCCTGGTAACTAAACAACTTTTATAAGCTTGATCACAAAGTTATCTGGGTGACCATTCTCGTATAGAATACGGGCTACTCACTTTGAAATGTGGTCTGACTGATTATTCACTGTCCTCTACTGAGTTACACCGAGTCGATCAAAATCCGTTCGCCAGCAAACATTAACTATTGCTGAGGCCATCACCATTTGACTACGCAACCCAACTTTGTGTGGACATGAAAAGTTCGCTCACTCTTTCCATTTACCTTGACCATTAGTTGATTTACCCAGTCTATACTTAGGTAGCTAACAAACAGGTGGCTTTCAAAGTCATGAGTGTGAATGTTAGTCAATACCAAGCACCGCATTTGGCCGTTTTCAAGTTTACGCTTTATAGTTGTAACAGTCTGACAAGATTCGATCGGGAATATAAATTCTCTATGGTTCATTTTCTATCTTCAGTATTAACACGTCTCTTACTTCGGCCCTAATGGAATTCCTTTTGGCTACCCAATCTACTTGACGTTCACACCGATCTAGAAAAACAGAAGTTGACATTTTTAGTGCACAACAATAAAAGTTGTTCTTAGATTCACAATCAGAGGAAAGAATGCATTTTGATTTGCTCCGCAAACTTACAACTATAGTCTGTCTCATGTGGCAGTGAATAAACACATATGGAACACATTTTCAGCTCACCAGTTGGGTATCCATCCCTGGTTATCCGATGCGAAAAACAAAACGTTTTATTGTCAATTTGGTGCTGATTGATCAATACCACTCATTACACTATATTTCACTTGTTTTAATTGCCTCGGTCTATTTAATCGTCATCAACCATCAAATAACCATAAGCTACTATTTTTTTCGGATAGTTGTGAATAGTGGTGGTGTTGTTCGTAGCTCGGATTGATGGTTTTGGTATTGGTATACCAATACCAGAAGCTACTATTTGCTCACCAGACAATCTGCAACAAGTCAATAAGTCTCCATCTCGCGAGCCTCTGTAAGTTGATTTTGATTCACTTTGAAGATATTGTCTGGTACACATTTACCGAAGTAGTGTGTAACGTACATATAGGCATTTTACTATTGTAGGTATTGTATCAGCTAGGGGATCCAATTCACCTAACGTCCCGCAGCTCCAATGACCGCGACCACATGATCTATGGAATGTGTCTCGGCTACTATTCTCTAATGACCTAACATTTAATATCCTAATTGAGGATGGTTGGATTTAAGCGCAAATGCCAGGATTTTAGATCACAGGTAGCTTTAAACCTGCAAAGAATAGCTTCTGAACACATAACTTTGACCCAAACCAGACCGTCGAGACCCCATCGAGAAAAGATGGCGAATGCACATTAGATTGACATGGAATAAATCGAAATGCAGAGTTAAAACTGACCTGGTGCTTGTCTGGCAAGAAATGAGTTTCGCACAACCCCATGGTGAAAGAAACAAAAAAAGTTGGTTCTTTCTAAGGTATTATTGGCAAACTCCCCTCAATAAAACATTGGAACAGTCTGCTCAGGTGATTTTCATTCAGCTACTTAAGATTTTGTAACTATAGTAACCGTTCTGTCATCGGCATCACAAGGCGTCGAATAGTGGCTACAAGCGACAACTTATAACTACTTCGTACAATAGTTAAAGCTGATATCTGGCATCTTCTGTGTGTAACTGTGTGAATAAATTTAGTAGGTCCTTAGAAATTGGTATAAAAAACTGTCCGTTCCCAGCAAGCTCACAAAAGCATTGTGCTTAGCTCTGCGAAAGTTCAAACCTACATTGTATTGAGAAACAATTGTCCGTAGGTTTGTCACCATCAGCGTGAAGACGACTGCGACCCGTGACACCTAATTTGGTTGCTGCATTTGATATTCTCTATTCATATATATATATATATATGGTTATAAAGAAGCAAAGGAGGCTGCGCAGATATAAGTTGTTTACTATCAGTCTACCTTTTCCATTATTCAACTTCATGATTCGAAAATGACTCACATTTTGAGATATCTTGCTTTAAATTCGGAGCCAACTTGTCAGTGTACACGATGTACCATAATGTCAAAATCGATAAGAGGGAGCAGACTGAAATCTTGACAAAATGACTTCCATGTTGGGTGAACTATAAACGGTTACACATAACTTTTGACCACTGTATTCCGTATAGTGTGCAAAACCACATGCAAACACTGAGGTTTGATTGTGTCATGGTCGCAGCTTGCATAGCATATGATTGGCGGTAGAATAAAATGGACTACACACCGTTCATGTAACAAAACATAGGTGAGGTATGATTATTCGATTACTACTTTGACTAACGACCACTATGAACGTTACCCTGTTTTTATTCCGCTCACACATTCGTAGCCGTCTGTGAACGTCATTGAGGTGTGTTCGATCAATAAGCCGAAGAAAACCATAAAATGGTATATGTAGCCGTTTGTCTATACCCAGCCTATGGACCATGCATTAAGTATTTCCACAGACCCCTTGCCAAACCAGTTCAGAGACCGTGACACACGTCGTTTGTCCACCGACTGTGATGAACACACGAACCGAAATTAGATAAGAGAGATTATCGTGAGGGCCGACAGCCAGACAAGTGGACGTACTGGTGAGGCATTGATGTGTTATCACGAGAACCTCCGATACATAATGGAGTTAGAAATGAAAATTTGATAGTCGCTTCCAGAACTATAAATTGGATTCAGATCATGCATTGGTATGTTGTCGTATTGTTCTTACTTTTGCAGTTCAACGATCCTACCAACAGCAACGACTGGCTGTTGAGAAATTGACTTTACCATCGGTAAAGCATAAGTACCACACCAATTTAGAAAGCAGCATTAATGGTACTCATTTCGAAGATCCTAATAGCTGCTGGACATAAACCGCACAGGCTATTCAGAAAGTAGGTACTGTAGCATGCAACACAAGGGTGCATGGGCTAAACAAACATTTGACTACCGAGAAATCTCTGGAGTTGTTAGAAGCTAGACGGAAGGTTCCTCCTGGAAGTTCACATAACAAGTCTAGAAGAGATATCCGTAGGAAACTGAAACATAGTTTAAAGGCTGATCGTAAGGCTTGGTCAGTGGAAATAGTTAAGGAACAGGAATCCGCTTTTGCCTCAGGCAACACCAGTAAACTCTAAGCCGATCCGTGCCACTGGTCCCAGGCGACCGTCTGTCAGTGAAGCTACCAGCGAGGCAAATGACACACTAATCTTTAATAAGTCCAGACGGTTGGAGCGTTGGACAGAACGCTTTGATAGTCAATTTAGCTGGCCTTCTGCTTCCATTGTGTTGCCGCCACAAACTTGTGACGTATCTCCTTGGTCGGTAGATTTGG
>JTDE01022027.1:0-165893 GCA_014338405.1 Paragonimus skrjabini miyazakii | reverse complement strand
GGGTATAAGAGCGAGCTTTAAAGCAGTCAGCTACCAGTTTGTAAATATGTGTCGCTCCGCTTTTATTTTTGGTTCATGACTGATTAACATACAAGCTGAACAGTTTGATCTACATAACTTAAGTTCTACTGTGCTGTGATTTCTGGTTGAGGGTGATTGTACTGGCAAATGCCTTTCGTTTACCAAGGTCTTTAAAGACAAAATTTGTTTCTGTGTTGACTGCGCTGAAACGTTTAGAAGTGTGCGTTTGAAAAAAGAACCGCGAAGATACAAGTCAGCTGTCTGATCCGATCCGTTCAAGTCGTTCTATTCATTTATTCCAACATTTGGAGATAACCACGATGAAAACACATCAGGTTAGGGGACCTCGGTAGCTCGCTGCTTACTTCCCTAATCATCTTGTCCGTCTGCTGAAATGGTTGTTGAATGTCAAGGCTTAAGAAATTTTCTTGCTTTCCTGGTGATTGCCAGAATAAGTATCTAACAAGGTTGATTGTGTGTATACTTCAACGTTCTTGGGTATAGAACGACGAAGTTTTATCTGTTGATAGTCACCTTGCATGTTTGTAATTGTGTTGATGAATTTCGTTAAGCTTGACCAACTCATTGTTTTTCCGTCATCAGTGCAATGGCTTTATGCAGTTCGTCCTATTGATACCTAAGCTTCAGTTGTTCTTCTGAATTCGAAAGTATTTCTCGTGAACTTGTGCCTAGTTAGTCCGCGCTTCTGGTGCCGTGTGGTGGGATAAGTCGAGAGGTCACTTCCGATGTAAGGTAAAACAATACTTTATTTGCAAGGTTCAATAGATTCGAAGTTTTTATTGTTTTAACAATTGTTTCACGAATATCCATCGCTAATAGATATTTGCTACATATGCCGTTTTTCCCGGTGTAAGAACTTTGGTTCCGTTCCGTTTTTGTTGTCATGAACAAAATTGGAATGCGGCTCTTTTAGCAAAAGTCTGAATCGTCAATATGAGTTCTGCAAAAGTGATCGCTGGGAGTTTCATTTTAATACGCAACACGAAAAGATATTACCGAATATTAGGATCTCTTTAGCTTTCTGTAATCTAGCTACAGGCCTACAAAATTTCTTGAAGTTACGTAATATCCGTTTAACAGAATTTTGGTTAACAGAATGTTTTAAGTGCTCACTTTATATCTCAGTAAGGTGCTTCGGAAAGTAATTTGGGAATCAGCTATCTTTTGTCATTCTTATGGGGTTAAGAATGTGTCACACTCCTATTAAAAATTGTGATGAGCCAGCTTGATCACTAAATACCTCAGAGGATTGGGTCGGTTTGCTTTCTGTTGTTGGAGAATGATTTTGGTGGTGTCTGTGAAAGTTTAGACCACGTGCTAATCACTACTCTCAGAGTAAAGTGGTACGCCTTTTTATTGCAGTTCAATATGTTTGGGAATGGATGGTCGAAGGAGTTGATGGGTTTACACGGAATTACATCTGTACAAACAAACGTGAATGGCGATAAACGTAACCATAAATGATGAGAGCAATCCTACTTTCACTGACCCGGAGAAGGCTTGGCCGACTTTCCGAAAAAATTATAAAGTTATTTTGCGGTCAGTACCAAGCGTGTGGTAACAACATGTGCATAATTTGGCTCTATTAAATTGCTGCGAAGCTATTTCAAGAAGCGCTTTCCAATTCCCCCAACAGCACCCAAACGTTCCCTCAAATCAGTCTTCTTGTCAAAACAGACGATTTCACATTGAACGCTATCCTTTTTTGATTACAACTTTGGCATTCAGATGTGCTTTCATCTGGCCCACTTCGAAAATGTACATTAAGCTGAGTTTTGCTTTTATTAGTGTTCAGCGATGGCGCACATCCTCTTCTAAATTGGAGTTAACACTGCGCTTCAAGAGACTAAGCAAATTTACGGAACTTACTGCTGAAGCGTGTCGAATGTACGGCGGGACAATTACTCGCGTAATGGGGTCAGGACGATTGAGTACCTCCGAATTTATGCGGTTGATTATTTCACAACTATACCGAGTGGTTTTTTCTTCAGCTATTTGAACTTGTTCGTGCTTCACCTTAGATTGTTAATATTTCAACTGCGCTTTTCCCATGTTATCTGACTTCAACAGGTATTTCTCAAGCACAACCCAGTTAAATTTTTCATAGAGTACAATATTATAAGTGGTATGGTTAATGGTCAAAAGTCATCAGAAGCAAACGACCAGTTCTGAGGTCTTCATCACTCGTCAGGTGTGCTTACCCGATGTACCCGGGTCACAAGTCCTACTGTCGGAGCGGCGGTTGCTAAAATTTCTGGGCCTAAACTCGTTAGAGAGTGTACGGATATTACTAAGTATGAGACAAGCATCATAGCTAGTTGACAAACGGGTTGGCACATTTGAAAGTCTAAGTTGTTTCAAGCTATATAATAAATTTTGGTGATGAATGGTGACCGCAGTTATCGATCTATTTGCAGGTGAATGATTAACAGTGGCTACATTTCTAAAATTACGTTTGATGTCAGTCAAAAGTCACATCGTTTTCGTCGGTGGTAATCATCAGCAGTATGTCGCATATTTGCTGGTTGAGTTTATTAATTGGAGACAGCGTCTTCAATGAAATCGACACTTTACTGGCGGTCTTTCCAGGTGCATTGTTTGCAAATACAGAGGCTGACTGAAATAAAGTTAACGAACCAACTCGCAGGCAAAATAAGTAGAAACGCTTTGAAAATTTGTTGGATAACCTGCAAACTAGAAGAAAACATCTGTAATATGGGAAATCTAAAAAGGTTAGACGATAGCTTGCTTTAAAATGCGTTGATTACCTACAATATGCAGAGGCTAATCAGGCATATGAAGCAGAGTTCATGGATTGTATTCACCTTATGCCATAAAACATATGTAAAACACTCATAATACAACGACCATACCACTAGTTCCTTACCCAAAGCGTTACGATTTACCTTGCACAAGTTTGTTAAGTTATTGATATTGTTATATTTAAATACAAGTTGTTGCTAATGTCACAACTGGTAAACTTTAACATTCCCGGTTCATGCATAACCAGCAATCTTTTTCCAGTTCACCTGGATATTATTGTCCCGTTTAAAATTCACATTATAAATACTGTCTCAGGAATAACACACAGATAATATGTACTTCTTATCAGACTTAATCTGCTATCCTCACTAACTTTCTGTCTACCATTTTGAGGTAATTCATTTTGGATTTGCTAATGTTCACTTATTTTTACCTAAGGTAAACTGTTGAAAATTATCGTTTGACCGAAAGTGTCTCATAGATTAGTTAACCTTGTTTCTGGCTTATCTGGCTAAATCCGAAATAAGTATAATTTGTCTGCTCCAAGTGGTTTATATTTTTTACTTATAGAAGTAACCGTTATGTTATATTTGAAAATTTATTTACAAGTTTCTGTTCAGTTTGAGCTGATTCATAACTTTAACAAGTGCAAAATCTTTTTGATTTAAAGTTGTCCAACTTCCTACCTAATTAGTCCTTTCACATAAAAATTATGCTTTTCAAAACAGGCGCTAGCTCTTAAGTTGAATGCAATCTCACACGTGATTCATCGTTAGTCTACTGATAAGTTAGACACTGTATGTCTAATTCGCTGTGTTAGAGATTTAGGTTTTTACTACCGAAGTTCGGGATTGAGTTGCAGATTGACTGAGTTAATCTGGTTGAATTACGTCACGGTTCATGTGAAGTTATTGATAACACCCGGAAATGAAACGTTCACCCATTGGAAACTATGTAAGCATACTTACATATTGCAAGGAGTCTAGTCCTCAATCGTTGCGTTTCATCTAACTTACATTCTAGCGGTACGTAACATACTGGTCAGCTCTGTCACTCCGTGGACGTATTTCTAAAAATGGCTAATTAGCGCAGAATAAGTTGACCTTAAAAATCAACTTCCCGGTTACTGATGTGCAATAAAATGAAAAATATACCAGGATGAGTTACATTTGTTACATTCTCCACGAAGCTACAGCTAACTCTGATCAGTGACTTGGGATCAGAAGTGTTAGTTACAATTTCCATGTTCAACTGCAGCCTTGGTGGAAACTGATGTTAAATGTTCGATATAGTCGTGTCATGGCAACCAAACCTCTACATGGGTGAGTAGATACTAGAGTGTGGATTGGTTAACTAATGCAGTCTTACTGTGATACATTCAGGCTTTCGGTAAGGCATAGCTAATTGAGTAAATGAAATGTGAATACATGTGGCCACTTCCACTAATTCATACCTAGCCGTTATTCTTTAACACCGTCTAAACACTTATCAGTACTCCTCCAACACCGACTAGTCTGATTGTAAGAAGTGCCTTACACAAGGTCAACCATATACCTTGTGATATTTAAACGCCTATTCATGAAACATAGCAACGGAACATCGTACACTTGTCACTGTTCTGTTCTGATAAATGAATAATCACATTCTACAATGAGTGATACATTAATGTTTACGTATAACACAGCCTTCACACACTAACATGTAGTATTGTTTACACACTAACTGTTCCTATAGGTAAGTGTAGTGTAACAGAGCTGAATTCTGGGAAAAGCACCTATTGGTATTTATTCAGTTGTCGCAAGCGTATCAGTGCCTGTATGTTGTTATATCCCAAGGTAAACTCAGGTACGAAGATCGTCGGAACAAAATATTTAAACAAAATTTCTAAATCGCTCCTGTTTACTAGCAACCCCTAAATATGGTTGGAAGTTTTAATTATCAGCTTTAACATGCTCGACTTGAAATACAACCCAGTTGTTTGTATTAAACAAGCGTATTAAATAATGTCTACTAAATCGTTGTCAGCTACAAAATCTCCAAACAATATCACCGAAGAGTTCGTAAACAATAATTCAGTATTATACACGTTGCCGAAGAAGTGTGTTATTTGTTTTCTAGAATTTCAGTGTGAATGACGTTTCAGCCACTTTTGTTTGAGTGTTTGGAGTACATTGACAATTAAAAGTTGACATTCATTACTCATTGCTCATAATGTGCTCCGTGTTTGACAATTTAAATGAGACCCAGTTGTGAGAAATCTGTGTTACCGCTGACTCCAAGCGAACGACAGAAACAGCATGCCTAAAAGCGGAAAGCGTTATACCAGTTGGGTTCAAAAGTCACACACAATTTCATATCTCAGACAGAGTTACTCATCCTGGTACCTACTCGTTTCTCGTCAGTTCGAATCCGGCAGAAGCTCATACACTTCACAACTTTGTCCCACCCATAATACCAAATGTGTCACCCTACTTTTAAGTAATATATTTCCAACGCTCGACAGTTAAGCTGGTGAATTCCGTTGTCAAATGTCAGGGAAGTCCTGCTTTGATAGTCGATTAGCTGGATCGTTTGGTGGATTTCAAACAACACAATAGGAGAGACAAGTAACTGAAACCCAATTTGTAGATTTTGACCTCTCAGTTTGTAGCCGGTAGAAGGCTTGCCGTGTTTACCCACGTTATGTCTGCTGCTGGTTGAACTTCATCTGACGTACAGATGCTTCGCAGGTTTCTCATCTGAATTAAATCATTTAGTTTTCAGTGGACTGAGGGCGACGACTAATATATGCTTTTAGATCTACGTCACTCAGTCAAATCATTTTTTCTAAAGAACTAGAGTTAGTCTGATATTTGTTAAATATTTTTATTACTGAACTTGTCAGTGATAAAAAACCACTTTATAATCTGGGATCTCAGAAATATATTCAATACGATTATTATGGGTTATCAACCTGGGATGCTCAAAATTAAAAAATGGATTTAAACTTAAATTAATTCAAACCCCAGAACACATGACACCAGTCTTCTTGGAAAATTTGATTGGGGCTGATTTATTGACATAAACGCTGGATTTAAATTTGATTATTTTATTACAGAACGGTTTACAATTTGAATATTTTAACCAAAAGAATATTTGTCAAACCGAACGCAAGCTATTCATTGACAGTTGCCTAGTATGACAGACAAAGGACGGGTTTCTTCTAAAATCACATGGCGATCCTGTCAATGCACTGAGCAATTTATACAATTAATCGATAAATCAGTTTTGTTGTTACGCTATATTTTAATTTTCTATTATTGCAGAATTTTATTTTATCATCGCTGTGTTTATACTATGTTACGCATTAATCAATGTTAATTGTTGCTTGCTTTTTTAAACCAGCTCTAGTTATGAGGTTGCATACCCATAACAAATTATTTGCTAATTTTATCTGACTACCAGCAATGAGTACACAACTCTGCCTTTTATTGAGCCATAATCTACTGATTTTCACTGTTGACCCATCCGTTAGTCTGGAAGTAAGCAGATGTTTCGTCAAAACTTTTGCGGTTGACGGGTAATCAAAACTTACAGCAACTTAATATCCACTTTGTAAACTTCCTCATAAAGTACCTTCAGTTTTGTTAAGCGAAATTGTTAGAATTGAGGTCATCTTGACTTGTCTGTCAAGTAAGAGAGTCATATTCAATTCTCGGAGAGACAAACTTACCAGTTTTGCCTTGCAGCCGCGTCGATTTAGAAAAGGAACTAATCAAACGGCTGATAAGTACATCCTCTGCAAACGCTTCTCACTGTTTCCAAACAACACTGATTTAAAGGTAAAGTTTTGAGCGTAGGATGAAGTTTAATTTTATGGCGATGGTTTACAACGCTACGTGAATTAGTCACATCATTGAGATAACTGATGGGTAGATGGTGTTCCTTGTGCACAGTCCAAAGCAATATGAGTAACCAGGGAGATAGGATAGCTAAGCATTGATTAGTTTGTAAAAATCCAGTAGTGAGCTAGCCAAAATGAATAGCAGTGAATGACCCGTAAAACTGCTGGCCGATTACATTTTCCGCTGTTTAGCTATCACTAAACTTAGCCAAAAATCACCAGAATTTTCTAATGTTGGCCCTTTTACCTGGGCACCTACTGAACAAGATTGTCATCTAGAAACGTGAACATTCAAACGTCTCTTTGAAGCCTTGATCAGATTTGGGTGTAATATAGCATAACACCCAAGTGGCTTTATAAACCAATGACGGTCATGAATAACTTCAACATGGATGGTTGAGTACTAGTGTTTCTTTATCTACATCATTCAGTCAGTGCTCACACTCACTTCATCGCCTAGTCCAAACACTTTTAGAGCGGAGTCTTCATAACAAACCTTGAGTGGGATTTTGATTATAAAATGGTGCGACTGCATCACTAGATACACGTGCTGACGAAGTTCCGTGAATGTGAAACGGCCTGGTACCACACATCATCGCACCAGCATCAGTGAAGTATGGCTTGTCTTATTCTGTGTTGGTGAACGTTCCAAAGCAAAATAACTTCTATAGATATCAGTTTAAACACCTATCAACAATAAGAAACGATTTATGTGCAGTTTAACTCAGTTCATTTCATGAAGTCATTATTGTATTGTTACACTTCGTGCTTTCTTTATGTGGAAGCTAAAATTAAGTGAGTCGGAATATGCTCCATAGATTTACTAGTGCAATCCTTATATATAATAAAACCTGTTTATGGTCAAACGCTGAATACTCAGCTCTGTGTCAGCCTTATTAGTCATTGTTAATTTTTACACTCTGGCCATAAAACAAACTGAATTTGATATAACAATGGAAGTATGCAGAAAACTATCCCTTCTTCATATCTTACGTGCATTTATCTTCTCAATGAACACGGCGAAATGAACACTGTAATCAACTTGTTGACTACATTATCCTAGGAAACATGAATATCATTACTATGAGACAGGAACTAAAAATCAAACCTATTCGATGCATTCAAGAGGTGATTATTTTTTAGCTCGACTCTTAATAAGGCCGCACTATTTGGCGTTTATTTAACGAAACTGACTTCAAAACTCATCGAATCTCCTAAATATACATGGAATAGTGTGGGGTATGATGAGTGTATCATTAAAGATGTCTGAATAGGTACTATGTCCACTTGTTGAATGTAGATTTGTCTCATAAAAAAGAAGAAATGTTTCACACCGATTGAAAATACCACTATCGATGGTATTTTTATCGTTTGACTGTACTCCTATCTGTTTTACGCACGTCTTGAAAAGTACGGAATAAGCTCTGGAAAATTCAACTATACTCCAGCCTCGTCTTAGCAATATATCATTAATAGGCCAAATTCACATTAAGCCTCTTTGTGCGTGCAAGATATTTCCAAAGGGAGTTAGGCCAGATACACTTGTTTTAATGTGTCTAGATATCCCGTGTGTTACGTATTCGTTTGAAGGATAATTATAGAGCAGAACTGGAGTTTTATGATGCATGTAGAAGCCCAGTTTTTCCGATCAATTTTTGTGATGAAAAACGAACAATTTCTGCTTATTTACAACTTCATTTTCTCCACATTTCCTTTCGTAGTGATAATTAAGTTCCATCCGCTGGTACCATTATCAGTGAATGTTAAATATTCATTGTTTTGAACAAGTAAAGTAATAACCTGGAAAGAAATGACATCCAAACAGGTGAACGTTTCTTAATTATATCTAAAAAGCAATTATGTAGGTCACTTAGTTTACATTTTTCTTTTGATCAAATGCCCCAATCTAGCAAGAGGTTAACCTGGCCCGAACGTTTTGCTGTGTCATAAGCTAAAGGCAATCGAGCTCAACACAGTTTCCAATTTTCCCTCAAATGTAAGCCACGGGGTGAACAAAAATTGGTTCCTGGCTTCATTTTAAACAGTAGCTATTTTGGCGGGTATCCTGCAAATTAGCCGGTTTTATTTTTGTACCTTTGCTCTGCATACTGTAATTTGAACATCGTTTAAATTCAGCTCACCGTTTTCTCATAGATTAAGGAAAAAATCTGTTAAATCATAGAAAATTTTCTTCAAAAAACAGAATAATTTTTATGGGTTTAAGGTTCACAACCAGAACGGTGAAAATTTTCGAAGAGAAAATATTTCCCTGATCAATACTTGTTTCTATTTTCACTTACAACAGCCACCACATTATAGTGTACTTGACTGATTGTGCGTTCAAAAACAGCTCTGAGGCAAGGCAAACTTACACCCAGTAGGCGACTGCAACAAACAGAATGCTACTTCCATGCATACAAAGAAATGGGTGGCACAAAAGCTTTGCCAAATTAATCAAACAGACCTGAAGGATTCAATAAAATATGGCTGCGAGAGATGGTCTTAGACGAAGAGACATTAGGAGTGGAAGATCACGGATGTACATAGCATTTTCTAATCTTTTCGAAGTATGTATTCATTTGTCCGGTCGATAGAGAAGACAGTCAACAAACATAATCATCACGACAAAATTCTAACAGCGACTTTAATACCAAACAGGTATAAAAAGAATATGCTTGAATTATTTTGAGTGAAGAGAGATAAAGGTTAAATACTCAACAGGAACCCCACGGAGTAAGCAGACTTCGTATATTCGAAGATGAAAGCCACCGGAAACAGCGCTGTTGAGTTGGCGGCCATTTAACAGCAAAAATTAGACACTTCCCAATAGGTCAGATGTGAGAAGGAAGTATCGATGTGAAGATCAATGAGAAGTTGTGCATAAAACAGTTTACGACCCGAAATTTACTCATCATTGATATCATAGAACCGAATAAAGAACAACATTTTTCATTTCGCCAGTGGTGCTCGATGCATTTGTAGAAGGGTGAATGCTGTGATGGATGAGCAATCGTGTATAACTTAAATACAGTTATTTTATGCCATTCTATGTAATTCGTAAATCATAGCTTCAAAATTAGGATAACTAACGAAGAAAACTTGCTTATCAACAAACATACTAGCGCTTACCAACTCTAATGACTACTGTGAAGCCAGCTACCGTTCTAAACGTGTGAAAGTGAGACGATTTATGTTTGTACTATTGAGCTGACAATCTGAACAGTCAGGGAGTTACTCACAGGCGAGTCTGTTCAAGTGCTTACGGATGATAATTCCGTTCGGCATAAGTAAAAGTCCGCGAGGAACATGATTACTTTCCGAGAACGCCTCCGGAGTTCAACTTTTGGCTATGTCACGGATACTCTTAATTGTAAATTTTTGACAAGAGCAAAACTGGAGCCTAGAGTGCTGTCGCGATAAAATCTGGCTGCACATTTTGTTTGACTGGGGAAGATGTGACCCACTAGAAGTGATGTTCAACGTGAAAAATATTTCAGTTTTGAACATCTTTTTCTCTGCATCCATCAAAATCCAATATTTCAAAAACAATGTTAGCGTATGTTATCGGACAGATTTGACGATTATTGAAGTACACTGGTGAGTATTTGAGATCTGGTCAACTCGGAGCGGAAAATCACTTACACATGACCACAGTTTTCTCATTCAACTAGGTTTTCCAACTAGACTCTTTCGAAATGAAGCACTGTACTCAAGTTCCACTCTCATTAGTGCTCGTCAGTAGTGAATATAATTGACACAACGGCAGTCTAAAATACCGTCAAGCGGGCTAAATAAGAACGAAGATTTTGACCTGGTTTGGAAGTCCTAATTGTAAAGTTATCCACTGGAGTTAGCACTTATCGTGTTTCCTCCTAAGATGATTCGGCAACCTGATCATTACTGACAAGCAAAAGTGGTCGAGCGTTCAGATGTGATTATACAGTCTTGCCTAGTGCGATGTCAGTGATGAAATTGTAAACACGGTTGCCTCTTGGAAGTGAGCCGGAGTTCTAATTCCTGCCGTCTCACGGATACGCAGCACTGACAGGCTGCACTAATGAGACAAAAACCCAAGTCTAGTACTTCTTTTCAAAGGAGGATGGCCGGAAAGTCTGTCGAAATGCAAAATCTGCGATCAAATGTGAGTAGTGATCAGATTGTGATTACCGAAGTGTTCGGAGAAGTATAATTTATTCTGAAGCTAGTAACATGCTCAACTAAAGAAAGTCGTGAGACAATTACACCAAAACAGTTAGAGGTCTCATATTCAGTTGTAAATAGCAAAATCGAAACATGCCTCTTTGACTACTTATAACGGATTTTAATGCCTGAATACTTTCCTTGAAAATGCACGATGTTTTTCAGGAACAGTCTCAAATTGTGGATATCAACTACTTTCTTGGCAAAATAGGATTGCAGGCAAAAACTAAAACGATGCCGTTATTGTATATGCCTGCATTGTTTTTGTTTACACACAGATCAAGCGCGCAAATTAATTAAGCAGTCTGTCACAGGTACCTGCAAAATGTGCACCAACACACTACAGTTACACTTTGTCTAACATTTCTTAAGCCAGCGGATGTAACGACGTAGACTGAGAGTGTAACCATTTTGCGTAGATTACTGGATCCGCTAATAGATTTGGAAGAAATATCGGTGGTCCTGACAGTAGCTCAGTCGCAAACTAAGAGCGTAGGGAGGTTCAAAGGATGTCGTGGTTCATGCTGCTAAGCCATTCGTATACAGTGTTAATGTTGTTCTGTCCATCTGGGAACCGCACTTATATCATATATGCTAAATTATTTATTATTACGCGCGAAGAACATTGTAGTTACGGCATTCTCTTTGTACTGATTGACGACACACCTATACACGAAACTGATTGTTGTGGGAAACCTCGGAGTAAGCATTCAGACATTTCCACTGCATTCGGTATCACGCAGCTCTATTTATCAAAAGTTACAGAATAAATTGTCTGCTTTGTAACCGCAATTTGACAAGTGGTTACGGAATGAGAATTAGTTAACAGATTTCTGAGCATAGAAGAATCTGTCAAACATTCCGTACAATACACTGTTTAGTTCGGATTAACACAAGGTTATATAAACATCAGAGGTAAGTTTGTCGCTCTATTCAGATGTATGCTTGAGTTCAGACTAACCAGAAGTCCTGTAGAATCATAGCTTTTGTTCAGGTAAGCAAAGGATCTGTCTTACAAGTTTTCTTTTCAATGTTGGTCAGAGAATAAGCGTTGTTAATTTGTATATATATATATACAGAGCAAATCGTTTTTGCGAAGGACAAACGAATTTGGCTGTGTGCTAATACAAGTAGCAATTACACAGAAGTACAACGAACAACAAAATTGGGCAGATAAAATTAATGAGTATATTCGGTGATTTTTGAAGATGGATTAAAAGGAAGATCTAGAGGATCATATTTTTCACGAATGTCCGGCAGTAAGCTAGTGGATTAGGCTTTCAAGCGACTCAGCCAGATTTTTGATTTGTTTAGAAGTGGAGTATAAATTTTAACAAGGTAGCTTGCTGTTTACGAAGAGATGTTCAACAAGACGACATCTTACTCATAATCCGTTATAAATTACCAGTGGTGGTACGCTGGAAGTTGAAGAGACGTATGCAGAAGTTGTCTGAATAAAAATTTCCCTACTACATGTGCACACCACACAGACAATTGATCCGAGTCTTCAGACGCCTTGCGGGTAAAAATTCATCTAAAACTTTGATTTTTCTTTACTAGATAGATTCTAGAAGTTTTTATTGAAAACTGGCACGAGAGACATGTTTGCCTATAGGTGTTGCATGCTAAGGCGTGAACTGGATGTATATATCGTTGATAGTCCTCTAGGGTGAAAATGTTCTTGAATTCTCTTCGGCAATTTTTCCTTGTATGTATAATTTGCATACAGTTTCGAAAAGTTTGTAATTGATTATCACAATTTCCCCTTCAAAGTAACACATCATTCTATCGTGACTACCAACCAAAAAGTTGGAAAATTAAACTGTTGCACAACATTCCCAAAATTTGCAGCATACCTTTTGTATTACGAATAAATTTGAAAACCCTCCGAACAGAATTCTTGGGCACTCTTTACAAGTCAAAGTTGGGCATCATATGTATGTGTTGATCTTGTTCAACTTGGGTTGCTTTAGAAAAGATGAAGCCCAAATCAAAGAACTATAATCATGTTGGCATATTTATTCAACACAGGTAGATTAAAAATAGTACAAGTTTCTTTGTGAGATGTATGAGAACTTATTCAGACTGATATTTGTGGAAATTGTTACAGTCTCAATTGGCTTACGAGTTGCGCACAAGAACAGGCCGATTAATTTTTAATTGTTACATCTGAACTCAGGAAAATTCCATTGAATTTCTTTTTGTCAATGTTTTTTCGTTTTTTCCGGGATTGCACGCCCTTTTATAATCTTACTACAATATCGTGTTCATCTTTCACATAAAATTGGACAATAAGCACACATAAACTTCACCTACACCATTAATTATCGAACAAATATCTCCCGTTATTTTTTATCAAACCCTCCATGAGCTTAGAAGTCACGAACAACTTTGATGTGTTCAAAGCACTTCAAAATCATTTTAATTATAGTACAAATGAACAAATTCGGATTACTGTTGAGCTATAGCCTTCTGGCTGGCTCTTCTATACACTTACAGTTTAACAAATTGAATCAATTTTGTCGTAACTAAAGAGCAGAGCAAAAGAGAGGGCTCCATGTGGATTTTATGAGGCAACTGAAGTATCATTTCGCGAGAGCGAGTGTTTAATTATACGAATTGCTTGGTTTTGTTTGAACAGTATTACCATCCTTAGGGTGTTTCATGCATTATATTTTAGCTTACTCAAGTGGGTCTGGTTACAAGACGAAAGGGTCCGTTTCTTGTGAGCAGAAATACTCGTGGATAAAATTGTTTACCGAAAACAAACTATATGCTTCTTTCACTTCGTTATACTTGGAAGTAATTAACGATTACAAATAAAGAAAATCTAACGAATTGGTTTTGCCATCAAGTGTGTTGAGCCAACCAGACTGAAATAAACAAGAGCTAGAAACCACTTTAAATTTTCAGCATTTGAAAACAGCAAAATTGGCCTAAAATCTGAAGTCAACTTCATTCGAAAGTTTTTTCCTTTTCCTCTCATCGTACATGCACCAACGTCTTATGATCACCTACCATCACTCGACTAAATTCACTTTGGAACTCGAAACTGTACTAGTGCTCATGAAACTGTCAGGCTTTTGTTCTTTATCACGAATAAGATGCGTGGAAGGGAAGGCATCCATATTGAAGGTATGCATGTAGTCCGTTTCAGGGTTCATGTGGACCACTCAGGATGCGAATATTAATGTGTTCATGAACTACGGTAGTAAGTTAATTTACTTTTGCTGTCAATTCAAATTAGTGCTATGTACTCATGAATGGAACGAAGATAACTCGGTGGTCAGTAAGCACGTATCAACCTTTTTCTTAAATGATGAAATGCAATAAGCTTTCCTTTTTATTGTTGCTCCCAGCAGTTTACTGCAAAAAGTTTGGGTGGAATGAAAATGTCAAAAGCTGTATTTGGTTAGCTCACAAAGAGTTTATTTTTGTTCGCTTACTGGATGCCTCAGCGAGCACTGTCGCTGGAACAATGTACAGTGTATGTGCAGTCAGAATTTGCGTCTGGTTTAGCACAGTTAGTCTGCAACAGCTACACTAACTGCGAGATTTAGTTTACGGCCGTGTGCGGCAACGGATCGATGAAATTCTCAAAACGTGTTGAAGGGTTGACCTAGATATTCTGTGATAAATGAAGTTAACATATCAATTATAATCTTCTGCCTGTGTAGGTACCTGTTTTCGCGGATTAAGAAAATGTCCAACAGAGGTAACAGCACATAATATGTAGTCCTGAAACGTTGAGCTCCGTAGCTGTAGCATTCGTTATAAATATCAAGCGAAGTCTCAATGCTCTAAACCCCTCAAATCACAGTGTTGGTCGTTCTTGGAAGGACTAACCTCTTACAACTTTGGTGCGGTGGGTATTTCTACTTTCAAAGGGAGTTCAACTCAATGAGGAATATATGCGCTTCTTTGTTACACAACAGTGTATACAGTTACCTACTGCAGCTCCATCAATTAGTTCCTCAATCTACAACCCCCAGAAAGTCAATTCCTGCCATCGAGGTGGTAGAACGTTTGCCGCGTTTGAGCATGTTGTTTCTGTTATTGGTTCGAATCCCACCGAAGCCCTTACTTTCCACAATTGGGGCTCATCTAAAATCATAGATCTGCCAAACTACTCATTAACGAAGCAAAAGACGTTACAAACCTAATTCGCTCTCACTTCTAGAATGACAGATTTGCGGAACAAATAGGTTATTCACAGTGACATAACCGGATCAAACATGGGTCAGGTAATGTAACCTTTAATTGGATGTGATTTGGCTAAGTTCATTTTGTACCACCTGACATCGTCTAAGTTAATCAGATACGCCAATAGATTGCAGGCGCTGGGCGATGGTTTTCAAATTCTGCGGGATAATTTCTTATTAATTCTCTAAACTTGTGTACAGCTCGCGCCAAACAAATCGAGATATATCAGTCTGAAATGATATCCAACATTACCCTCTGGGGGCATTTTACTTTCGTTTGCTTTTCATTTATCATACTTTTTGTATACGACCTGATATGAGTGTATGCGTTCAACTCCTTCTAATCGTTGTTGCTCCATCTATTACTCATCAAGAATAAATGCACTGCTCCCTGTCTTGCTTCATTGTCTGTCCGAAATCATTGTGAATTAATAAATTGTTCATGAAGAATTGCTAACAGTGTGGTTTCCCACTTCGGGAATAGACGTAAATGTTGGGTGCCCGCAAGTTGTTATGAATATATGAATTATCCACTCGTTTCATCCAAATAAGTCTGACAGAACAACTCAGAATACTGAAATTCCCTTTCACATTGAAGCATAACAATTATTTTTCCCACTGTCCTCATATACTAGGGAATTTCGAATAAGGCATTCTCCGAAAGAAATGATGAAGTCTGTGATTTTTGTTTGACGCAAAGGTTGTTACCGTAGGGTTAACAACCGGAACTGACAGATAGTAAATGCTCCTCCAATGGAGACGATCAGGTGGCTCGATTAACATTCATAAGTCCAAATGGGAACGCTCATAACTGATAGGTCGATCTTGCTTGATGCGAGATTATTTGTACAGTGGTTTACTTGGTTGTCTCGTAAAAGTGTGACCGGAGATCAAACCTTCGTGATGATAGAAATACGCATTGTTGTTGAGTTCTGACAGAAGGTGAGCTCTTATATAGCACTTCGCGGAAAGAGGGCGACTGTAAAATCTCAATTACTGCAAAAGCCGTGACCAGGTGAGTAGAGTTCATTTAGTATTAAACAGACAACCCTGTGCTCCTTAGTAAAAAATTGAGTGTGACTTGAAAAACACAATCCACAATGACAGGTTGCTAGAGATGTATATTTTCATATTTTCAATCACAAACCATGTTATGATTTCAACTGGTTCACTGCACAAAAATTGCTTACGTGCTCACAATGAAGTATATTTATCAAACTGAGTTGAACGGCGCTGTGTACTAATATGAGATAAAAGTGGTTTGTTTTAATCCAACAGCTCGTCATAAACACTGACCTTGGTATGAACGTTCAGCCTTTAATAACCAAAACCGATTTACATCTAGGTTGATATAATGCAAATCAAGTGACGTTTATCTGATCGTTGAAATAAATCTGTTTTAAAACGTTGTTAGCAGACAATCATTTAATTATGAAAAGAATCCATTTACTACTTTCAACTGGGTGTGCGACGCCAGCTTGTTCACAGTATTAACCTATTGGAACAGGATAAATTCCACGTAATCATTCGGCTTGTTTACAGCAGCAGTGACTTTTGAGCCGACGAAACAGATAAGCTTCTGCCGAAACTACTATTTGAAATGCTTCTGAGCGCGACAACACAAAAAACGCTAGGGATCGAGTCCTAAACTCTTCCGATTTATGTACGATTATGATGACAAGTCACGCTGTGTACCCAATCAACGCAGTTGATGTGTTACTGCGAAAGCGGTACTTCAAGTTACTTGTGTTTTCCTAATCGATGACAGCTGACTGTTCTATCCAGTATTGTATGCACGCAATCTGTCTGACTGCGACCTGATAAAGCTCCCTAACTCAGCTATTGTTATTTTTGCTGCTCCAGTGTTTTTTAACTTATGGTGTCCACATTTTGTGGCTGGAAAGAGTGAGTGAAATGATTATATTTCTTTTTATCTGTAGTCTTTTAAGTTGCTGACAGAAAAACAGTTCGAAAAGACTAGGATATATTAATATTCTTTCTCACGGCGTGCAATCGCTCGTCGTTGCTTGCAGTCTGTGTAAATATCACGATAACACACTCGAAATACTATTTTCTTTTATATAATCTGCAGTATTGTATGTTCTCAAAACGATTCCATTATTACCAAAGTATAGTCCACGAACGCATGTTTCTTCAACGGCTTCGATAGGGTGAGGCGTTTTCTATCCGATTTGCGTTCACGTTGGGTGAATTTTCTAAGGTTAAACTGAACACCTCCAATAACAAACGCCTCTACGAAAAACACCGTGAATCTGTACGGAAAGTTCTATTCTGACAGGGTTTACTGAATTTTTCTTTACGTTTGGGTACACGAATGTGGTCCAGTACAAACTGAAAACTATTCAAAACACCAATGCAATTTGAAAAATGACCCTGCTCGCCTCCGTTACGACTTTTTGAAAAGACGATGGCAAATTCTAGTAGAATTCAAAGATATTGAGCAGCCTCATTTTGACCATTACGAATTCATAATTCCAAGGTGACGAATGGTGACAAATGATTGGGTAGCTGTTTGAAAAGTAACCATATAAAAATGTTTGTGATAATGCGAACAAAAGTTTCCGGTAACGTTCCAGCACACTAGGATAATTCGAAGTTCAGGAGTACTGAATAAGATAGACACATTTCTTCGGAAGGCAGTGACAGTTGGTAAGAGGTGAAGAGTCATATATGCATGAACTAGTTACTATGTTGTCAGTTTATTAGTAAATGTAAATGATGACTATGGTTCAACGTGTAATTACTTTTGGGAATCCCAATGGTAGCCGCTTATTTTCAAACTGTATTTTTCGGAATGGCTATTGCAAAGTCAAGAGTTGCACACATGTAACCCTCGAGCAAACAATCACACCACACAATTCGGTAGCCAGCTCTTGGGTTTTGATAACCAGTCATCGCCTGCCTAGGGTAAGATGATAATTTTATAGTTCGTAAACTACACGCTTAGATTTAATTCCTCGTTTTACAGCTTGATGTACATCGAAATCAGAGGGGTTAATGAAAATGAGTGTGTAAAAAATAAAAGTCGATATTTGCGAAAATATTTTGAAATACGACCATCTCAACCTATTTTTGGCGGTATTGATGAATGGATCGATGCATCAAATCGAAATTGGCTTATTGAAGGGGTCTAAAATTAAGCAATACGTTTATAACACTCTCGGTTTGTCAATCGACATATTGTACGTTTTTCAACAACTCAGAGTAGTTTCCATCACACTGAACTCCAGAGGCTATTGCTGCATGCTGTTGCATTGTTTTGTTATGGTGAGCATCAATTCAAATTAATCTGTGACCCTGAATATAAAAGCCGTGGATCGAATACTATCATAATTTTACACTGGATCTTTAAGCATGCAAAAACAAACTATTTGGAAGTTTTCTTTTTCAGCAGCCACGGATGTCGCTTATTTCATAGAAAATGTCCAAACAGTCAATTAAACGCTAACGATCATGCAAGAAGTGTGACTTGTCTGAAATAAAAAATGATTTAATAGTCCATTTAATGAAGGATGGCTTGCCGTGACATCGATTGCACACTCGAATTATCCAAAAACGTACCGCCAAACTCAATGAACTAAATAACAGCAGAATACCAACATTTTCTAATAAATTTAGTAAACGTTTTAATTACTAGTTCCAGGGTGTTTGTGTATATGGTCGTCAGAAAATAAGGAATTTTGTATCGTTCCCCGGTTTCAAAATCACGTCGTGACTATTGGACGATAATGAACAGAATGAATAGTGCATAGCTTCACATCCGTTTGTCTGGAGTTATCAATGCCTCAGTGGGATTAAATATAGGGTTAAGTGTGATGTTCGCAACAGGAGAAGGCATGTGCATGTATTATCCACTAAAAGTTTATTCCATGGACAACCAACATCATCGGAAATCTTTTGCCGTCTTGCAAACCATAGTCTTGCAAATCCGTGAGCTTCGCTAGGACTGCCGAGTGAATGCTATGTTGTTAATGCTGACCAAGTTACTTACATCACCCAAAATTGTCAGCAGCGGACAATCGTGTTGCTTTGTGTAAGCTTGATCGGGATCGAAATCTCAGCTTTGGTGGGGATACGCACTGTTGATGGGCTTTGCCAATAGCAAAACTTGAGGTTAGTGCCTAGCTTTGAAAAGGTTGTCTCAAAAGTCTATAAGAGTTGCAATCAAATTTGAATGATATTCAGTTCATAACAATAAACTATTTCGGTTGAAACATTTGCTCAGACATAAAACATATCTAATATACTAATTTTCCAGATTAAGTTTGTCCACAGCGAAGGATCCAAAAGTATCTAATTTTGCTTCACAAATAGAGCGACGTAACTCGTCAAACGAAAAATGAAGGTACGGAATATTAGTAGTTAATCTGACTTACTAATGGCGTTTAGACGTTTGAGAAGATACGTTATAAACGCAGACAGGAGTAGAAAATTTCACATAGAGTCACAGCAATAGGGAACAAGGTAATTAATAGTATCCAAATAACCTTGCAGAAAATCGGTACGTCGAATGAAATAATGAAGTTTAGAATATTGAACGAAATTTATCTGGTTCAAAAAAGCGATGATGTTTTTTTACCAGAGAATAAATAGATGAATTAAATGAAGTAATATGAATTGCGTAAATATTAGTCATTAGTTTCACACATTTGTTATCATTTCGAGTTATTTTGAAGTAATGGCTGATATACTGTGTATAATGTTGATGCGGTTGACTATACTTAGTAGAATTACACATTTCTTTATTCAGTACAGTAGTAATCAGAAGCATACCTTCTGGAAACAGCTAGACGGATCCATATATTTTTCTATTCGGAAGAGTGGTCAAGGTAAGTACCCGAAAAATACACAACTTCAATTGGCTATAAAACATTTAATACATATTGTCTGGTACAAGTAACACATTGTCTAAATTCATTAAAATCATGGTCAGCGATATATCAGTGGTTCTCTGTGATGCTTGTCAGTTACAAGACCATGAAGAAAATAACAGAACATGCACAAAAAGAGAGAAAAAAGGGAGGAAGCATTACTACTAGAAGTAGGTATATCTAGTCTCAAACATTCAGCAACGAGGTGCCTACACTTTGCAAATAACCAAGCTGTAAATAGAAGTCGGGCGTCATCAGAAAGACAGTGTTTTTGCAGTTTTTATTGCCTCGCGTCATTATTTGCACTCATTTTAAAAGCAACTCATCCGAACTGCATTACTGACGCCACTGAGCCCGATTAGTCGCCAGATCTTCTAACTTCTTCAGCCGCCGACTCTGTGAGTCACAAGGTCCTCAAACTGGGAGAAGAACCCGATATACAGTGGTCAAAGCTTTGCTGAACGACTTCCTTTCTGTACGCCAGTTGATCATCCGTTCATCTCGCACCTTACGTCAGTTGGCCGCAGTATCCGCAAAGCGTGCTCGGTGTGGCAGAATACTAGTTGCCATATTCAGAACATGGCCATCCATGGACGTCCATGTTAGTGTAGCGGATTGAACAAAAGAACTAGTTTGACAATGACTACCAAATACGTGATTTTTAATGTCTTCGTCGCCTACTCGTTCACGTCATACAGTGTGGGCGATCAGATGCAAACATTGCTGATCAAATGCCTGAAAACGCCTTACGTATTCCACCCTGGGTGGCCATGTTTAGCTGACGAGAATTGATAAAGCCCCCACTTTCACCCCACTTCCACATGACCCATAAGTTTCACGGGTTTGTTCTAGATTAACGAATACCGCTCTAGCTTCAAATATACGCGTTTCTGTTCCATTCTCTACAACTCGGCCGCTGTTGAAGTGGCTTCTGAGTTACACAACTCGACAAGGAATTAGTAAACAGATGAAAATCTTAGAGGTCATAGAATCAGGTGCGCAGTAAGTTTACTGAAACTTGGGATATTACATAGAAGAAATGGATGATATCCCTCTGTGAGTAGTTCACTCTACCTGAATACATCTTACACAACTTGACTAACATTGGGCGTTTTAGGGAATCTGCCACCTTTTTGCCGAAAATCACCCGTTGACATATGTCAACCCGGTTTTCCAAAACAATAGTGTTCAGGTTGAAACAAAACAAACAACTGACACAGCGAATCAGGTTGGTAACCTGTTTTCGTTCAGAATACTCGGTGGAGCGGTTGAGTTGGTTGGTAAAAGTGAACTAGGTACACCTTATTTAAAACCACAAATGAAACGTTGATAAAGATTTTTTTGAATAATTTCTTATAAGGTAAACAGTACTATAATTTCATGATAGTACAAGTTAAGTAACAAGTGGTGTGTTTCTGGTAATTATATAAACTATAAAAGCCCAGACGAGCTTAGATGCACCATTCCAATAAGGACTCAGCAGAGTAACCGAAGACTGACAAAATTGTCCAAAGGTTTACGTCCACAGATGGGGATTTCCTTATGTGTATGAATATATTCCAGATAATGTAGTTATTTAAGTTTAGATTAGGAATCCCGGGAGTAGTATTTGATAGATTTGTTCACCTGAAACGAAAGTTCGGATTAATCCATGTTAGATTTTATGTAGCAGCTGCTATCGACGCAGAAGATTTTGCAATCGTCCACAGCAAAATTGTTACTCCTGTACAGCCTCAGCGTTTTATGATCGTGAAGAGAGTTTTCTTTTATATTCAAAGAAAATTCCTCCATATAAATGCAAACTCAGCCTGTAGTTGAAAAATACGAAGACACTTTAATCGAAGGTTAATTAAGAGATTGTTTTATACGAACTCCACACATGGCAAACTAAGAAGAACAGAACTGTCAACAGCTTGATCCTAATAACTAATATATCCTTGGCCCAAACTTTGATCCTAAGATTCACGAGATAAATCATCATTTTTTTGATAGGTTTACTTCAACTTTGCACTGGACAGTCCAGTGCCGGATAAAAAGAACGCTGTATCAAGTGGTCCATAAACTTCAGTTTGTACACGTTTGTAGGTTTTTCCGCTCTGAGCATCATGTGACGATGAGCCAACGACCTCAACTATTAAAGGAACAATGTGTTGTAACACTACGATGATGCTGAACAAGCTGCCAAAGTGAACAAATATAAACCAGCAATTTCGACCGATCTCCTAGATGAAATACAATTTGGTGACCTAACGTGTTGAAAGTGGGTTATAACCATAAAATATGATGTTCACACTCAACAACGGAACTAAGCTGGGATACAAAAAGAATGACACAAGTACCACTTATGCCATTTACGATGATGTGTAACTGACCACCAAGCATCAAACTGAAAAAGTAAAATAAGCCATCCGAGTCAAAATTCGAATAACTGTTGAAGATAAGGGAGATAAATATACTGGAGCAAACACGTTGATTTTTCTGTATTGAGTGGAATGTTCACAGTTTTGAACTTGTAATGTCGTTACAACACTGACGCTCAATTCTGTCACCCACACGGAGCAAAATAACAGCAGTAGCCAGTACATACTTTATTTTGAAGTCTGGTCACGCCTCACAATCGTCGTTCTGCCAAAGATTCATAGGTTCATCTATAAAAAATTACTCCCGAGGAAGGCCACGAGAAGTGGTTGAAACGTAAAACAATACAACTTGCGCGTAACGTTTTGTTATTCACAGACCATCTATTAATACCCATGATTATATCTGCGATAATAGAGTCAAATCCGCCATGTACTCTGAGACTGAAATAAAATCCTTGGAAATACTTAAAGTTTGAGGATGAGGCATTCGTTTTGTTGTCTTAAATGAATTCACTACCAGCAAAAATCGTTGCGAGGAAGCTACAGCTTCACAGACCATGCAGCACTGTCCAGGTTAACATGGTTAAAATGAAACAGCGTATGCAACTTTGCCGTTTCAAAATCTAAACACGGTTTGTCGGCTGTTTTTTACTTGTTTTTTCCGATATGCATTTCTTACCAGAAGTAACAAAACTTGCTTCTTTTCACAAGTAATCTAGAAGGCATGAATAAATAAAAATTTACGACGTTTTGTTTAAAGCAAACCAAAGTGGACTAAGCGTCATTTATAGTTTTGTACACGAAAAACAAAAAGTTGTCCAATCTGAAAAAATGTTCAGCAAAAGGCTGATTTGTTGAAAGCTGCGGATAGTCTGATCTACTTACAAGAATCTTACAAATACCACGGAATCATACTGTCACGACGTAGCCCTGACCTGCATTTATGAGCCCACATAACGGGAATCATTTCACTTAGCAAAGCACCAATCACTGGATTTCACAGACTCCGAGGTGTAAGCTTCATGAGGAAATACCTCACAGCTAATTCACGAAACTTCGGTCAATCTGAAAAACAAATCTTCTATCAGTGACAAATGATTGTATGTGTAATCATTCGCACGTCGTTGTACAGCAGAACAAGTGGTTCAAAATACAACGATTTTTCACAAATCTGTCACTGATTTTCGCCCAAAATAACTGGTGATTATTAGGGCCTTTTACAAATTAGTCGTCATCACTGAACATTCTCTCAATCTGGACGATTAGTTAATAACACTGACTTCCTTTTTACCCGAAAACTTTTGTCTTGAACTAATCACCGGGGTAGACCTGGTTACTGTGAACAGTCGATCATTTGATGAAGTAAAAGGTTCGAGAATACTCGAAGAACACCCGCAGAAAATCTCAAACTATGAAATCTTGCGTATAAACAGAATTTCACAGCAAAATATTTGTCGCAGTTGAGGCACTACACGAGGTAAGTGATTGTACTTGTGAGTTCGTTAAGATAAACCAAATACAAATTGTAATTTCGTCTGCATTATCAGTATTACTGGTAATCTAATGAGCACCAAGGAGAAATTCATTAGAACCTGACAGCATGTCTCATGTTAAGAGTTGAGCAGTTGTTGCACGTAGACATGGCTAGTCAGTCTCACAATAATCACTGCGTCGAGGGATATTCACATTCAACATGAACTGATAGTAGATAACCAGTTGCAACGCATAAATATTTGTTAACCCGACATGAGGGTAACGGGTATGTTTGTTACAAATATTCGTCTGACGTTTATCACTACACAGATGAGTCACCAGGGCGATGTGTTAAAAGATCTGTATGTTAGAACTTTACGTTGACCCCCTGAATATTCAAACCTCAGCCCAAATAAAACATGCATTAACGGATAAGTCGTTTATATGAATGGGACTAAATTGTACACAAATCACTCACTTGGGGGCAGTGGATATAATTACATACTGACAAAATGGAGGAAGAGTATATTCAACAACATCTGCCATCCAAACATTTAACCACTATGATGCAATGTGTACAAACCGATGTGTTTTTAAGTGGTCTGCAACGCAGATCAGAAAAGCAAAGTTTTATAATTTCCGTTAAACGAACAGTTACCGTAGCTGAACTCCGCTGGATTGGCCGGACAATAAAGCTACCAACGACTGTAGCCGTTTGATATCGGCCTGTTGTTGCAATCCGTCATTGTATTAACCAACTTATAGGTAAACGAGGATAAAGATATACCGGTATGACCGAGAAACCATTGATTATGAGGGAGAGGAACATTTGATTAGATGAGTGTAAAATGCAGTGATGTCAGCTCAAGGTGATTTCGGCAGAACATGCAGACAACCGGTGTCCGCAGATAACCGACATGTTCTGAGTGTTGGTTGTAATATCAACCCAACTGGCCTACTCACAACCCTAATACATCATCTTAAGATGGCCGCAGTCAGCCGGATCAGCCAAACTGTGTCTGGTTGGAAATATTTAATGATGAACTTGGCCTCGCTCTTGATTCAGTGGGTTGTTATAAACCATCGACTAAATACCTGCGACCACAGCTATCTGATAAAAGGCGATTCATGTTTTAATAACTTTGGTTCCGATTAGTTAACACGAATGCGTGCATCTATCGCTTTTGTTGTTCTAACTTTGTTCTTCAACTTAACGAGAGGAACAATCTATTTGATGTGCGCAAATGATGCTTCAACTTTCGGTACGTTTTACAATCTGAGCAGAACATTGACTGTTGTAAAGTAGGCTTTGGTGAAGTCTCACAAAATCATCACTTTTACGAACGTCAAAAATCGAATAAACCGTACAACTTACTCTGTATTGAGTAAAATTCATGCTGCACTTTCAACTTCTAGTAAATATGAACAATTTTATTGATTGGGCTGGTTAGTAGCTGAACAGAATAAGAGAAGTGACTGAATCGACGTTGAACATACAAAGATGAATAACGCTATACAACTGTGGCGGTTCCGGCAGTATCAAGCGTTCGCCTGGAAACAGCCTCAACAATTTGGGACAAATTTCTAACAAACACTTACGAACAAAAACGATGACATCTTGAATCAGGGGTTTGTTCTCGTTGTGTTAGTGAAGTAGTTAAGCAGAATTGACTGTCTAATTTTCAGATAGTTATTCTAGCTGACTATCGATCGGATGGCGACCAACTGCACTGATAATTTCTGTCAACAGCATCAATCCCCGATGTATATTGCATTTTATTCTTGTTGTGCAATTGCTGAGTAGTGCAAGTTGCATGAAATGTTGAGGAAATATACTGCATAAAGCTTTCGGGAATAAATTTCTGAATATTTTTCGTATTTTCCCTGTCTGGATATTTGAATGATGGTTTTAGTGGAATCATATCTTAGATAGCCTCATCACCAGGCAAATTAGGAAACTACGGTGGAATTACTGGTCGCAATAACGTGTTTTTACGCTTTCCTTGTGTTGCAAATAAACTACCTTAGGTTTTTGTAATATGCCGTAATGTTGAAAGGCTTATTCGCCGTAATATTTGCTTTCAGAATATATTAACTGACAGTGTAAATGTGTTTGTATGGGTTTGTCTACAAGGTGATATGATAGTAAATTATTTTCCCTAGTCCAGAATAAAATAGGATGGAAACGGTATTTGTTGTATTGATCTACAATATTTTTACGGCATGAAGGTTTTCAACCACTTTATTTAGACGGAAAGATGTTGAGCAATTTCGGCGCGATTACTCGGAGGAAACAACAAACGCAATCTCTAAACCGTTTCATTCGCTACTAACTTTTTTCATTACTATCGATACTATTATAAAACTGGATTGATTGTAGGGATTTAAGTATGATTATATTTTAGCATTTTGTTTTGATATACACTATTATGCCGCGATTTATTTTGCTTCAGTATGCTGCAGTTACATGCACCAGCTCATTGAACTGCGGGTAATGGTTGGGTTAGAACTATACAACCTATCTGTGCACTTGAAACTGAATTGCAAGGAGCTAAATTCACGGAATGAATCCAAAAGTTTAATCTGAAAATAGGCTGACAATTAAATTGTAGTCCACCCGCCGACGAATTAGGACTTTGTACAACACCCTAAGCAAAAGGTTTGACGTTAACTAGGTTATAACTTCTGATTATGGAGTATTTGGCTGAAATTTGTAGAAGCTTAGAATGTGTTGTCGAACATTAAGCAGAAACATTTTCCGCCAAATATTAAGTGTTACAACACTAATTTGCCTTCAACGCACTGATTCAAATGGCTCTCTTACGAAGAATTAAAATGGAGTTCAGATCATGATTCATGTTAGTGATAAGCTGCGCAACTGAACACGAACCTGTTGACTAAATCTTCTTGTTACGGATCGCCCTGAAGTGTCCATTTGAACTTAGAAGCTGATCGAAACTCTGAACACGAAGGGTTTCCGGCAGCAAACTTCCAAATGGATGTTTACAGCTTTTACACTTATTGTTTGATCTTCTGTGGAGTGAAAATTTGAGCATGTATGCGGGCCAGTAACATTCAAGTGAGGATTCTAGATTTGCTTAGACCAGATCGAAGACAATTGTAACGCGGCATACTGTGGATGAGGTTCTAGTCCCGGCAGTGGCAATGATATGCACTACTGATGAGCTGTAACGAGAGCGAAACTCAAATCTAGTGCTTCTTTTCGAAAGGGGCCGACTGGAAAGTCTATGTGAATGCGACAGCTCGGATCATTTGTGGGTGATGTTCAATCTATATCAAAAACCAAAATCCCCTACTACTCATCAATAATCGAGAATGGATTTGACAATCTAAGAGTAAATATGTTGCGGTTAACAAACAAACTGTCAATTTGAAGATAGAAGACAAATCAAACCAACATGAATATATGGCGGATGGTTACCTTGTGAAATTCGAATTGGTTTATTAAATTATTTGCTATTTATCTCGTCCGTTTAAAAGGGTTTA
The DNA here is from genome assembly GCA_014338405.1 of Paragonimus skrjabini miyazakii. Taxonomy (NCBI): domain Eukaryota; kingdom Metazoa; phylum Platyhelminthes; class Trematoda; order Plagiorchiida; family Troglotrematidae; genus Paragonimus; species Paragonimus skrjabini miyazakii. The sequence continues at coordinate 138,571 of JTDE01022027.1, read as the reverse complement.
ATTTTCAACCGCGACCTAATTAACCGTCTTTGTAAAACACCTGTAGTAAATCTAGCGTTTACAAAGTATTTTTTTAAATGTTCTAAACCATCCCGTTCAGATTTTCCGATTACAAATATCTCAGTGCATAATGCTATCCAGTAATTTGGCCAATTATTGTTGGAAACGTCCGTGAGGTAACATTAAGCATATAATCGTAATTTATTAGACAGCTGCGCTAAAATTCATGAAGTTAGTTATGCAATGAACGAAGACAGGTTAAAATAAAAAATCTGGTACCAAAGCATATAAAGTGATTATCGACAAAATCTTCAGACTTCAGCTGTGCAAATAACTTATTTCGGTTTGGAATGAATTGGACAACCAGTAATCTGTTACACTTTACGCGAAAACCAATCTTCGTGTCAGGCGAATTCCTAGAAAGGAATTTCTTTCTCATTGGTAGAATTTGTTCTATCTGTTTAACGATTCCACAGTAAGTAACCTGACATACAGAGGATATCGTATTCAATCACTGCAACAGACTACGATGTTGTTACCAATCAAAATATAATGTACTATGATATATATGCACAGATTCATAAGCGAATTACAAAACACACAGTAATGCGGCAGTTAACGTCCTGCTATTTGCAGGAATATTTGTGCGAACGCAAAAGTTGCCACAAGAATTTCCCATAATATTCGTGGACAGATTTGTGAGTTAGTTAGTCAGAGTCTAAAATTTTCATGAACATTTTCATCTTCACAAAAACTCATTTTATAATGTTCCATAAGGAGCACTTAATTTGATGAACATGAGCTTGCTCCACGAACTTGTCAGTTGAAAGTTATAACATTCCACCCAATCGGGAATTGTGTCAACGTTATAAATGCAATGTTGAAACGGATGAAACTGGCCCATCTATTTTTCACCTATTCACAAGCACAGACTCATGATGTCATGTTTCGGAAGTTTTTAGTTTAAACGAATCACAAATACTAAAGGATAAGACAGTAGTTAGTTTTTCTGGTGACTACCAGAATTAGTGCCTAATTATATTAATAATGTTCAAAAAATATTGTCCATATGTTTGAGCTTCGTGATGTCTAAGGGAAATTGTCCAACGATGTGTTAGATACACTGTAAGCGTTTTCACTCCGAAATCATTGGATTTGTTACCAACCTTGGAAAGTTGTTCCCGATGTTTTTAACGATACGGCTTCATTTCAACGGTTACGTGGTTCTATCTCAAAGTAAAACTGAGAAATATCTTCCAGTATTGCATTCAAAAGAACAGTGTTGTTTTCCACAAATTTAACATGCAGTAAACATTTTCGTTGCTAGTTGGTTTGCCTCATATATTATATAACCATTCCGTTTGATAAAAAGAAGCCTTTGACAATTCCAGAACAGATTATCTCTGAAAGAAACCGATTAGGCAAACCTGCAGTTACTTTTCCGTTTGCTTATAGTTGACTATGGTTAACTTTGGACAAGCTTATCGAAAGACAGCTAAATTAGTTATAGTAACCCTGTAAATTCACGTGTATCTGACCTTGAACTATACATTTAATTATACGCTTCACATTATGCCTTTATTTTGTAATCTCAAGTACTACACACATTATACCGGAAGCTCACGGTGAGTGGCTTACGTAAACACTAGCTACTGATCTTTGGAGGCGCTGAGTTATGAATAAAGACCAACAAGAACGTACAGATTAAAATGAAGATAGAAAAGACATTTTAAAATTATTTTTGCTTAATTAATCGCAACAATCAACAAATTGCAATGTAATCAAGGGCTCTTGCATTCTGCAATAATTTGATGACCGCATTGAAAATGTGACAAGCGGTACAAATACCTTATAAGTGAGTTACTAATTACAAAATACTGTTCAACCTTGACTGACGTCTGGTCTTCATACTCAGTAACTGAACGGCAGCCATGAGTAATGAAACCTTGTCATCCTATGAAGGTGTTTTATCTTGTAGCTGGTCCGAATAAAAGGTAAACGATACACTGGAATGTCCGTCCTGGAACTATTATGTGAATATACATTGGATAAATCATCAATAACAAACTTGTTTTATTTTAACGAACTCACAACTTGCGGTTAAAAAACTGTCAGATTTTTGAAGTATAACTCAGTTTTCCGCATACTGCCACATTTGGTAAATGAGTAATTTTAGACCAGCACTCCAGTCCTTTATTGAAAATTGGTAAACAACATCAACTGTGAATTATAAATGACTGCATACTCCTCCAAGGTGAACAGTCAAAAGAGTTCGGCTGGTTTTCATTAATGTAAGTTTGTGAAAATTGAACCTGAAGGTTTGTTACCTAATTAGTTTAGCAGTTCAATTAACGTAGATGTTGGTAACTGATTGAGCGACAAGTTCGAGTAAAACATACTATGGACACCTCTTTTTCCTGCAATAGTTTCCAATGTACTAAGCTTTCGGAAAAACAGAGCACATACATAAATAAAAACGTCGCTGCGTAAATATTATAACGGTTGTTTTGTAGCGAATTTGGATTGACCGCATCTGCAAATTTGTGTAAGCGTTTTATTTTGTCGACTGACAAGGTGAAGGTTTACAATACAATATCTTCTGAATTTCCCAAAAAACGCTTGTCATTTCCTTATTTAATCCTTGGATGTATTTAATAAAATAATCAGTTTCACGAATTTCAAATAGGCTTATGATAACTAGTATAGGTCAACTGGCTTTGTGATCATTTGATCTCACTCTTCTACAATTTATAAAGATTTAACTAAATGTTGCCCTGCGGGAAGCTCCTGACAATTCGTCGCCTTGAAGAACTGAAAATTCACTTAGTGTATCATATTTTCTGGTCACAAAAACTGGTGTCTAAATTGATACTCATCAAAGTTGTTTCGCTCACACCAACGAACGATTATTCTGTCCAAAGGAATATTCAAAATCTCTTAGTAGTGCTTCGGTTGCAAGACATTTTGCCTACTTCAGAGCTAAGCTAAATTTATCGAGATTGTCCGGATTGCATTTTTAACGCCAAAACATCACGGAAAAAATAACAAACGCAAAAAATGCCAAATGCGGTCTAATTGAATAAATGGTTTTGTTCATTTTATCTTACTATAACATACATTTTTATATGGTCTTTGCTAAAACGTTTCCACGGAAACTGTAAGCTCAGTTATTAATGAAGATTACAGTGAGAGTTTGAAGGTACAGTTTGATCCTAAAACCTGTTAGGCTCCTAACTGATAAAATTGCTTACAATCCCTGTGTTTTACAAAGTTACTCCTAATTTTTTAAATAAACCTTTCCGGAACTTCATGAATGTGGTGGCTTTTGACACCATTTGTTATCCCTCGCTGCATAAGATGCACCCCTAATTTCTGTTTAGTTTTACAAATCAGTCAGTTTGGTAAATAGTGGCAGTGACTGAGCAACGGATGTAAATAAAGCTTCAGTCATCTGGGGTTTAAATAATTGAGTTTGGGTTCAAACTCAAACCATATACTAGGGAGCCCCGAAGTTGCTCTTGCATACATAACGACGGATATTCAATCTATAAATCTCCAAGCCACTCTGTACCGGTTAAGTGCTTTGTTAACGCTTCTACCAGTAGACATCAGGACAGACTAAGGTAAGGGTACCATTACTCCGCTGCTAAATCCGGTGTTTTTAAGTTTAATTTATGCTTTTTTGAAGACCATTCAAAAAACAGGTAACATGATTCTAACTGTCGAATGAATATGTGATACCAATTACGTTTAAATCAAAGTGGTGCAACTCAGTACTCGCGGTTTCATAGGTTAATTTTTCTTTTCCGCAGGTTCAAGAACATTATGAATTTGTTGCAGTATCGATCCGATTACAAAGTCATTCACACACTTGTTTAGTGTACACATTGTTGTTCTGCTTACTAATATCTTTCAGGTGGCATTTAAGTAAATCCAAATTATCCCAGGCCAAGTGGAATATAATTCCCACTTCCCTCAGCCATAAATTCTTGCAAAGCGTCATATTGTCTACGTGTTTTCTATTCTTCCTTTTTAAGGATCCGCCAGTTTCCAGCAAGATATTCTGCTGAATAATGCGCACGCAGTTTTGCAGATTGTGCAAATCCAGAAGGCGAAATAACCAGAGTATTTTAAGTTATTTTTGCTGATTTGATGTTGTTGACACTAGATTATTTTTCATATTATCTGATTTATCTGAAAACGTTTCGTCACCACACTAAATAACCTAGTCAGTAAAACTCTGTATCGGATGAGCTCACTGTTTTCAAGGACACTATATACTACTGCTTGAGAGCTTGTAAATTGAGGGCCAAATTTCAGTGCAGTGGGAATTAAAAATGAGGCAATTACTGTTGTGCTGTCAGGGAAGAACATTCAGAACACTGACTTCTCTCTTGATAGCAGAAACCATCTCTTAGATATCGTCATGCAGAATTCCTAGCCAAACCGCTTTCTTATACAAATTACTGTTAACCAGAACGCAAAACAAACAGAAGCAACACATGCAAATTATTTCTGTATATCATATATGAAGAACATTCGAGAAATAACAGCGAGCTTTGTACTGTCATTGAGAATCTCGGTGGAGCACAAAACAACATCAACTACATGAAATATAGCCACGGATTTCAAGGACAATTTTTCGTTAAACAAAAACAGCATTAAAAGAAAAGGTCGTTATTTGTCAGCGACACAAACAATATTTCGAAACAATTGGAAAATATGAAATTTAACGTCAGTGTACACAAAATGACATTAAATGGACACTGTCAAGTTTAACGTAGAATGGCACGTATTGACGATGTCAAAGGCCAAATAAATTGATAAACATATCTTAGTAGAAAACGAATCTGAAACAGTAATTCCGATCGCAATAACCAATCGCAAAGCGGAAGACTTAATATCTCCACAAATCAAAACATTCACACCTTGAAAGATGACAGAGATCATGAGGCGCATTTGCTAACACACATGTGAGATACTATTACTTGCGGTTTGAGTTTCCACAGAACAACAGCTTGACCTTTGAGTATTCAACCTTTATTTTCCGTATTCGTCATCTTCTCACATGTTTGAACAGTACGAAAAGTAAGACTTAACTAACAACCATACAGAGTCGAATTGACACAAAATTCACAACCAAGCCAACAGTCTTAGAGAACAACACACCAACGGTAGCAGTGGCAGCAAAAACGGTCTATCGCGTTCAGCTGATTTGATATGACTTGATTTGATTTAAAATATCACTAAAAATTCAGTCGCATACGGTTAACATAACCAGCTGGGCTAGGTACTAGAATAGCAATACATATACCATGGCTTGCTTGCGGGCAAATGAACAACTCCGTGACCTCACACTTGAAGTTCGCAGGAGAAAAACTGATAACGCTGAATGGTGAGATTGAGAACGTAGCATTCACGATCACCGTCTGGTAAGCAAGAAAGTGAGACATATATGGTTGATCTGAATAAAATTTGGAGGTTTAATGAGTAAAACTGATGAATTACGCGCTGGCTTTACCTTGCAAAGTATATTCATAACTGGCATCAAAAAGAACTTCATTAATCTGGACTAGGTGGACGGAATGTTTACCACCGGTATGGATACCTTTTGCACTTTTACTCAAACAGGCTGTGCAACCCTTGAATGTATTACTCAAATTTCGGACTCATTTGTTTATGACCATAATCGCATCTTTTATTAAATCAGTTTGCCTAATCCAAGTCTTCATTTGCTTGGGAAATTTGGGTATGCTATCACTCACTACCAGAGCGATGAACAACGCACTGCACAGGAGGTCACATTTAACTTCTTATTTGCTATATAAAATTGATTCGGATAACCACCAGGTTTTTGGTGGCAGCTGTGTAACAGTGCTTCTAGTTTAAAACACCGAGTTCTCTTCAACCACTTCATCAGAACAGAAAGAAGATATGTTGCGACATGTTAACATTTCATTTACGCTCATCAATCGCGAACGTAAAATATGCCAGCTATATACATTATACAAATAAGGACAAACAGGGACTACACACGCCTAAAAGCACACCAATTATTATGTAATCACGACCACAGCAACCCGATGGATTATCTCAATCACTTTTGTGCACACAACATTGGCTGGTAAGTTTGGATGAGCATCGCTTCGCAGGAAGCTAATAACTTCGGGTTTCGATTACGCAACAATATCTTGAATGAGTTTAATGGGTCAACTTGGTGACCTGTTGTCATGACTTGTTCGGCAATCAGTGAGGTTGCATTTCGAGCAGTCAGTGCACCAAGTTGAGGTAGGTACGTCATCTATTCTTTCAACAATTTCCGGATGTGTTCGGCGACTCGCAGTGATAGTTGTCGATCTGTTCTGCCTATATAAACGTCACCGCAACTGCAAGTGAAACCGTGCACAACATGGGAGACAGAAGATTTAGACAAACTACTTTCGTGATGCTCCTCCGAAATTATCAGCCAACGTCGTGTGCACAAAAGTGGTTGAGACAACCTATCGGGTTGCTATGGTTGAGATTACATAATAATTGGTGTGCTTTTAGGCGTGTGTAGTCCCTGTTTGTCCTTATTTGTATGATGTATATAGCTGGCATATTTTACGTTTGCGATTGGTGAGCGTAAATGAAATGTTAACATATCGCAATATATGTTTTCATTCTGGTCTGATGAAATCTTCCTAGTGAGAATAATCAGATACATCATTTGAATAATCTCACATCATAATTATTGGTAATTTGTTCATAGTTTGTTTCAACTCTTATACATCATTGATATTCATGCCAAAATCAGTGATCAGTACACTGTGATGGTTTCACTTGATCAAGCGGATAACCTGGCTGCAAAATTTAGCTCTTTATTCGAAGGTAGATTGTGTATCCTTGTGTCTGTCCGAAGTATATATTCTAAACCTTGAAGCCCACTCAGCAAGAGTGCATTAGGCAGTCTAGATTGTCACCTGATAACGTTGGTTACATATATCTCCAAAATGACTGATAAACCTGTTTTTAGAAAGATGCTGTGTCTTAGTGAGAAGAAATGAAGCTCAAATACAATGATATCATCCTGGTTACTCGGAAAACGTCATTATAATGTTAGAAGAAACTAGAAGAAAACCCAAAGTAGACATATTTTTGTCAGAGCTTTTACGACGGTAGTTTGGTTACGACGTAAGCTTATTAATAATAACGGACTAGAAATAAAGTTGTTTTTCACTGAGCGGGATAGTAATACGTGCCGCCAGTGACCTTACCTTAAATAGTGTGCAGATTGTGACAAACTGTGCTGGACTTAAGCTCAACTGCACATCAAAAGCTATTGCGGATCAACCATACCGTAAGTCAATTAAACTTTTCCAGATTTTGATGTCGACAGAAAAAATGAAACCCCATGGCATAAACACTAAGCTCCAGAATATCTTGATAAACACTCAACATTTCATAGAAGCATAATAGTTTTCAACATTTCCGTATTAACTGGAGGTCTGAAGAATGCATGAACAAGGTTAATGATTGTACTTTTAATCTGCTCAGATAAATTGCAGTAAAATTTTGATCATTATCTAAACAGTCAAGATTTCCCTACGACGCAAACAGGTAGCTGTTAGACTCACTATTGAAACACTGCATGACTGAAAGAAAATACTTGTTTTTCGAAAATTTGTCGATTGTTCTTGACTATCATGTAAAGGCTGCTGACGAAAATGAACTGACCAATGGGACATATATTGACTTAAATATTGATATTGATGCAGTTAATTCAAAAATCTGAATACGATAAATTCCAAGGTAATCTGGCACAGAAGCTGGCGTAAAGAATTGTGGAATCAGATAAACTGAACTGAGTTCAACTACAAGGTAAATGGACATCTAGCCGTCAGATTCGTTTCTTTTAAACACCAGTGTTTCTCAAATATACGCCTCCGATCCTTCTACGTTTGCACTATTCTCTTTTAAATTGTTAATTCTCTTCAGTAAGCCAATGTTTATTGACGTCCACGATAGATTTTGGTGATAAATGACTCATCACGATGATGTGGTTAATGCACACTGGCTATCGAACGGGTTTATTTAATGTTGAGTAGATAACACTTTGAACTGCGCGAACATTTGCAAAGTAATGTGAACTTACCTTCAAAATAGTGTCTGTTGCCATATTGAGGTTATCGTGTGAGTTCCTTCTGCATGGAAAAACAATTTGTAAAGTCCGCTCACTGAAAAGTTTGTTCTATCCCAAAGGGTTGTGCAACCACCCTCACAATGCGCATGGACACAGCGTTTGGAACAAAACTGTAATCCCCAAAACTAAGAGGTTTTTTTATATTTATTGAGTACCGTCATTCGCATGTGCTAGCAAATGTACAAATGCACTTGCTGAAAGTGTCTTGGAAAGGACACCCAAAGGTCATAGGGCTGAAGAACACTCGTAAACTATAGTTACTAGATGCGGTGTATCAACCCTAAATATATAACAGGCACTTCAGGGACAAACCTAAACGCAATAAAAACTATGGAATACTGCATGCCATTCATTGGTAGTCAAAGTTTAGTAAGCCAGGTTGAATTCCTAAAGGGTTAGTTTTCACATCTAATGTGCCGAATGGACTGGCCGCTGTGCAACTATAAATTTTACATGCCCTAATTGATGAGTAGAGTTTAATTGTTTGGTCACTGTTAAAACACTCCTTTTAGTTCAAGACAGTAACCACCTGGTCACTATCTTGCATGTTAACTGAAGTAACTGGACTAACCTGAACTAAGTGAAAAGTCCTTACTTCATTTCCAAAATAAACAATTTCATTAGTTCACATCTTAAAGTTTTGTAATTCAACTAAATCTCTTAGCCAATCAGCATTTAATTGAACGGTACTGCTTCTCCCGCCAACAGAATCAGGTGATGGGAAAATATTCACAGAAAATTTGCTTGCGACGACTCTGTTTTTATGCTAAGAAAGTAACGTGATTAGAACGCTGATTTCATACTAATGCTGATTATTAAACATAATTTAGTTCGGGTTTGATTGGCGCAGCTAATGACGCGATATAAGAGAGATATTCGAATCTAGTGCTTCTATTTGAAGTGGTCTATCAGAACCAGTCATCTGAACACGAGCGCTTTACTTGATTATAGGTCGTGCTCAGTCTAATTCAACCAGAATATTCAAACTTTAATCATCCTAAAGTATTAGTTGCAATACATCAGTTCACATGTTCATTTCTAAGAAAGATGATGTTCGCATCAGTAGATGGAATGCAATACTTTTCCTCAAGTGTGTGAATTTTCTTGCATTCTCATAGCTCAATACTCAGTGGAACGTGAGAAAAAAGTGAACGCCATGTATTGTTAAGCTTTTAAGAAACTTGTTTTGGAAGACAGTAATGCATTTTTGCATTTTTTCAAAAAAGAAACATTATTTTGCACTCCTTTTGTGAGGTATGGATAGAACAGACTGTGGTGTAAACTCTATTTGAAATGAACTGCACCGCTGCAAAATTGTATAGTGAATAGTTTGTAAATTTCACAAAACGTTTTTAGACTGACAAAGTAAACTTATAGAGTATATTGTGTATCCACATCATCGTAATAATTAAACTGCTTATTTCATTGCGTTTACTTCTCGTTCAAACAATCTTATTTGTTGGCCGAAAGGCCTATGAAATAATCTTATAACAAATGGGTAAGCATTTCCATGTGTCACTCAGTTGTTGAGAACCCGCAAAAACCTTACCAAAACTGACGCTTAAATTCCAACTTTGCGAGATACTTCTAATTCTGCGTATGTTTTTGTATTTATGGAATAATCGAAAAATTACTGACAGTCCGTTTATGTGGTAAGGTAGCAGGATACTTCAATCAGTCTGGTTAATGTTTACTTCATTAGTTTTAAGCTTGTTATTTTGCATAGTACGTTTAACGCGATACTTTCGGTTTTGACTGAGAAGACTCTAACTATTAGTAACCTTCTTGATAGGGGTAATAGAGGTGATAGAACTATGTGAATGATAGTGTGCTTGATCATCAAATGACTCTTTTGTGTTAGCTTGTTTCGGGTCTAAATAAAGTAAGACCGGATCATCCGCTGACCTTGCGACCTTCTTGTTTGAATTTGGTCGAGGCACCTTCTGTTGATCTCTAAAGATGTTAAACGATTGATTAGTCTGCCGACAGGGGATAACCTGGACTGTTTATTGGAAACTGTGGTACCGAGAATCAACGGGTGGTATGTCAGAAGTATATCATTATTGATCTCACTTTTTTGCGAGTAATCATAGCTAACAAAATGTTTCGTCGTTATGACCGTACCACATCATGTATTCACGGGGAAAATCAAGCAATTTGCTAAAATAGGTGAAAAAGCCTTTCTTTAAATTTCACCCACTTCATAATTCAAGTTGTAAAAACGATACTTACATTGTTTGTGTTCAAATCTGTTTACTGTTGAAAATTACACGAAGCCAGACAAAACTGTCATTCGTGTATACGGTAAAAGCAAACTGATAGTCCTCTTCTGTTTGGTTTTTGATAGGGTTGATGTCTAGTTTTACTGTGCAAGATTATGAACAGCATATAGACGACCCTGGTAACTATATGAGCTTATCAGCCTTCAAAACACACTGGCGACGTTCATTTTGGTAAAAACTGTTGTTTCAGTGCACGAACAAAAACAAAGAAGTATTTTTATTTCAACACTGGAAATGAGATTCGAATAAATAAAGCATTCAGATGTCGTGATATACATATACTTAATCCAAAATCAGTAAAAAATCAGATATCAGTTCATCTTGTATTCAGTGAAAAATTAATTACGCGTTTACAGTACCACTGGAAAAATGTTACAGTCTTTTACACTTCTAGGCAGCACTTACTACCTTGAAGCAAACATATATTCATGAATTGACAACCTGAATAAGGTGAAATTCGGAGTTGTTTAAACTACTGGAAAATATGCAGACTGACGCATCCGTTTCTTCAGCGCACGCGTATAAAATTTGTTCCATTCCCTAGCTAAAACTGGTTTAGGGGAGCTATGTAAGATTACCAGTGACACTTGTATATACATTATGGTAGTCCTTGAATTCGTCCCCCCACTATATTTTAAAATCTAATATGTGTAGCAGTCAGTGCACCAAGACAATGTCCTCAAAGTGTTTGTGTTTATCCAGAAAGACCCAAAGAAGAATTTGCCTGAAGTTGAATAATTTTGGCACCACACTAATAAGGTAAAACTGAGCTATTTGAATTTTTGTATGCCCAAAATTGTTCACTAAGACACTGTGTCTGGGGACAAGAGTACCAGTGAGATAAACACACAGGAACCACCCAAAATCCTTCCTTTTGTGTGCATGGAACAATACATAAGGAAACTATTCTAGAACCCATGTGGTAGGGAGAAACGACCTAGAAACTGATCGGATACGATTACAACTGTGAACAACAAAGAAGAATGTATAATAAAATATTAAGTAATGATCCATAATTCTGCAGTCAGAAGACAACGAAGCATAAAATGCTTGTGCCCGACGCTGAAGCAGTTCGTGAAAGTGTCTTTTGTAAAAATGATTGATACTTCAACAAATAATCGTTAAAACACAGCGTAGTTAATAAGCTCGTTTTTGGTTATTCAACATACGTGGCGTTCTACGGATCACTTGCCAGAGAGAAACAAACGGGATGGTTGGATAAGTTCAAATGAGGCCAACCACTAGATTAAAGCAAATATAAACAAAGCTTCGATATCTTCACATCACATGAATGATACATATGAAGTCATAGATGCTTCATTGGCCATGCCATACTCAACGGGCCATGAAAATAGCAAGGCCTCAACAAAATCTTTGTTGACTCACACCGGTGGGTTATTCAGCGAAATGCCGGTCGCTTCAACCGTCTCCCGAGTGCGATACTTCGAAACTTTCATGCAAATGCTCTTCATTGTTTGAATGGAAAGAATGGGAGGTTTGCCACAAATGCTCCAGCAATTATCTTGGTGACTCAATTACTAATCCAGACTGAGTGAGGTTCCCGGATGAGTGCCTATTTTTGTGATCGTCGTAACTAGTTTCACAGGAATAACTTAAAGATTATACGCGGAAAATACAGGAATAGAATAGTTGAAGCGGCAGCATTATTTATGTAGCTCTTGGTCTGTCATAAATTTCGGTCTGCTATATCGAAAATCTTCAAAATTTTAACTCTAATATAATGGCATTTGGATTTGACATAAAGTTGCGTAATCGAGATTCGAAATTGGTTGCCCTCTCCGAGCCAGTGTTAATCGATACTCGCCGTCCGGTCCTGTGTATGTATAAACTGTTGACTCACGCACTTTGTCCGCCCTAGAACTGATGACAGACCTGATTTCATGCAAATTCAATCGGTGAGTGTTTCTATTATTGTTGCTATCCGTATGTCCTACATAATCCGAAGTTTTACGTTCACGACTGGATAAAACGAACAAAATGTTAACATCTCCTAACGTAGGTCTTCTGTCGTTAGGTTGAGTATTCAACACGTAGGTCAACATAGTGCAAGTGTATCTGTGAGTTCGATTTTAAGAAAAGATAATTTTATTTTGAGCAAACGGTAGATAAAAGTACATGGAGGTGATGCTCAATTCTGTCTGAGCAAGATGACCATCGAGTCCTTTGATTGATATCTAATGCATTGACATCTTATGAGAATGTTAGTTCTGGAAACCACCAGCTAAACTAAATTATAGCTGCGATCTAGAAGATACTACATAGAAGTAGAAAGAACAATCAATTATCGGAGCATACTGTGATAGATTTACTAATAAGTAGTTTGGCGCGGTTGATAATTTATAAGAAATCCATTTGCGAAAAATCTGGACTTCGGCTGGATTCGAACCAGCGACAGAAACACCATGCCCAAACGCGGCAAGCGCTCCACCAGCTGAGCTACGAAGCCACGCCGGAAGATCAGAAATCCAGTCGAAGTCCAGATTTTTCGCAAATGGATCTCTTCTATGATAAATTTGTCCAAACCTAATCTTACTATCCTGATAGTGAGCGTGTTTTCTCAACTAGCTCTGTTAGCTGGTGAGGATGGACTAAAAATGTTTCTTTTTGCTAGCTGAAGGAATAAGCTGTTCTACATTCTGCAACGGAATGTAGTTTCACATTGGATGTGACTCACAAGCTGAGGTAGCTTGTTTGATGAAGTTAAATGATTGTGTCCCGACATGGTAAGCAAAAACTGGTAGTTCCCACAAAAACTATTCCATGCAGTGCACTTCAATGTAGGGTGTACCAATTGTGATATTTACTGAAGTGTAATTGTGATCAAACTGAGTTCATAAGATTACCGAGTTGATGTAAATATTAATTGTTGAAAACAAAATAAACCCGCTGAACAAAGAAGACACCCGGTAGGAAATAACCATCTTAAGGGTAAAGATAGGCAGACGACCACTATTTAAGAGGGTTATATAACAATAAGCAATGAACGTAGAATCAGGTAAAAGTTACCGTGGGGCAATTATTTTACTGTCTGCCTGGTCGTACAACTTAAATCCTTTAGAAAAGACACAAAATGTGCGTTTGGAGTGAACGATAAAAAAACTTTGATCACATGTGCGAATAACTATGGTTTGTGGAAGTATGTACAACGATATGCGAGGTTGGACTCGCTTGGATGACATTACAAGAAAAGGAAAATTTAAGTACATTTCAATTTGTTACATTGCAGTAAATTTAGAATTTTCAGGTTGCAGTTTTCTTGCGAATTAATCAAGCATGTGCACAGTGTTTGCCCGACTGTTGGTCAAAAGTAGCAACAGAGAATGACTATCAAATTTGTCTAAACCGATGAATCTTACTGGCAATCTACTGAGCTCAGAAAAACAAAAGTTTTAACCAAGTTAAAATTGGTTATGCTTGTTGCCCGTAAGAGAATCATACGAAGAACGCTATAGCACTATCCATGTTGAGACTGACGAAGAAGGGAACGGTTAATTTCCCATAATTACGAACACATTCAGTATCAGCTCACTAGACGGAAATTGTGCATTTGATGAATTGTTCAACAAGGATACGTGAAACAAATTCACGATAAGGAATGTAAACAGAACTATCCTGGTTGGCGAAGTTGGTTCTAGTATGACGACCATTTGTTCTGATATGATCTAAAATACTGACGGGGTGCATTTGCGACTGAAAGTAGTGAGTGACAGGTGGTAGAAAAAATTGTGATGGGACGCTCAAATGTTGTAGTTATCATATATCGCTTTACATGTAATAACTGGATTCATTTTTCAATGTAAATGTATCTCGCACTGGCGTCGTACTGCACAATATTATGGACACCGTTATCTAAACAAATATGTTGGACCCATAAATTTAAAGGGCCAAAGTCACACTTGATGGAAATTCTTTCAAAACCACCGTTTAACAGTTACAAAGCACGTGGAAACCAAAGCGTTTACGACTGCATTCAGTGCCACCCTTTAAACCGAATATCGTACTTTGAACCTTATCATCTTGGATACCTAATTCATGAGCACAGAAGTTTTGTGCATGAATCAGTTAGAATAATGACAAGAAAGTACTGTTGGTTGCACTTCTCTTGAAGAAAGCTTTCCAAGGCAAGTCAAAGAGAGTTTGATATCCATTTATTGCGTTTCCGCGGTTGCTACTTATAAAGACGAACACTGTTATATTGTTCGTGATAGTAGGATTTACGCCAGTTGACAGAAGTTATGCATGATACCATGAGTTCTGAAGACAGAGAGGCTAAAATTATGTGTAAACACCCTATACAGTCATGTGTCCCAATTATCATTGCGGGAGAAGTTTGCAAAATGGACCCAGCGATTTGGTGTGGTGAGTCACATAACCATGATTGCAGACGGAAATAAGTTGCCTCCAACACGATGAACACATATCACTAACACGATTATCACCTCCAGATGTATGAAAGTTAAACTCGGTTTTGTCGTAGAAAATTCCACAGATTCTTCCTTAGAAGTCAGACTACAAAAGAAGCAAAATGTCAACTTCAGGCTAATTTGTTATTACAACAACAGAAATGGCGTAATGAGTTAGTAATTTATTGAACGTTTTCAGTTACTTCTAATGGTGTAATTACCACTATCAGCAGACTGTTAGTCAATCCAGCGCAGCTTCTGACATAGTTGCATATTTTACTGTGCGTAACTTACTGATGTGTTACAAAATTTCTGCTAAGTAATTTACGCAATAGATAACAAAATAAAGTCCATCATTTTCTTAATCAGACGGATAAGCATTTTAACCTGTATTTCTAAGTATACTGGTGGGTAGTAGTGAATTTTTGTTTACATCTCTCCAAAGCAACTGCTTTCCAACGGATGTGCCAATCAGCCTTGTCATAAGAAAGCGCTACGACAGAGCTTTGCCTTCGTTGGAGCTCATCAATTAAACATACTGTTATCACAGTTGGGGGCAGAACTCCGACCATGTTTTCGTGAGGTAATTGTTTTGAGCTGTGCGCTACCGATCTCAGGCTGCGCTTGACCGATTAATCACATCCAAACTTTCGGTTACGTAAAATTGTAACTCGTACTCAGACAGTCCAATTACCTCAAGAGGATACACAGTAACCGTTCTGTTAACTCAAACCGATAACGCTATGGTTGATATTTCTGCTTAGTTTTAAATAACAGCAATGGCTAGATTGTTTAACAAGAGTTCGATAAGTGGTGAATAATAGAGATGTTGACTTTTACAACATGAGGCCAACGACACAATGTTCTATATGGTTGCTTGATAATAACTGAGTCGGGACCCTAAAACACAATTTGTAACCACCTGTATTTTCTTTCGTTTTATAATTGTCTGAGTGTATTTAAAACGATCAGATAAAGTAGCCCCATCCTGTGTAAAGACGCGGGTTTCCGAACAAGTATCGTAAAAACTGATTATTACAGAATTAACCATGCCACGAACAAGTCAATTCAGAGTTCCATTATCAACGTCTGAAGTAGTTATATGTTTCATATCAATCAAAAGCCCGCATTCCCGTTTATTCATACAATAATTTAAGAAGTAGATAAAGTACGCTCTGAACGAAGATCGATGAATGTTGTAATGTTTCACCATTATGCTACACGTCAACTCCACACATAACTTTGTACTCACAACCTTAACCGATAGTTAGATTGCAGGAAAGTCACTGGTGAACCAGCACAAATAACTTAATAGTCCATTTGTATGAACACTTTTCACGGCGAGACACACAGATGTGCAATAAAATTAATAGCTAATCAGCACTTCAGACAGTTTAATCGATGGTTTATTGAAGGACTTCTTGTCTTTCGATGATTTCTCAAAAATCCAAAATCCCTGATTGTCAGATTCATTAACTGAATACAGCTGGATAGAGATCTCACAAACAACCTATATGTGAGGCGTCGAATGTATCATGAGCTAAAGAACCGGATCCATGACAACTGAGTGAGACGGGTTTTACCTGAGAACACTGTAAACAACAAAGCTGGTCGCTGTAGGCTTGTGGTTTTAAGATAAGTTTCAAGTGATGTTTCAACAGTATCCCGATGGTCGACACCCATACACGTTGCTGTTGTACACTGTTGATAAGGTGCAGTTCATCTAACACATTTGTCCCTTAAGAAGATCAGTCAACCATTGTTAACACTGCAGACAAAGTGCGATTAATCACATAAATACATCTGTGATGTATATACACAATTCTAGAGAAATTTGTGGTATCGCATCAACATTGAGTGCGCTTAACCACAGAATGTCTGCAACAAATTTCAAATATACAAAAAACTAAGACTTCATGGTAAAGTGGGACATAGTTTAATACCATCGTTTCGGAAGAAGATTGTGCTTGTCATTTGGGTCAGTTGCAGTGTTAATGATAGTGAGAACGACAATAAAATGTACACACTCATCTACAGAATATTGCTGTTTGGTTTTGTATGCCCTATCTTGGGTATGGTTCTTTCGTACAATTCACACACCACTATCCGTTAAACATTTGAAGCTAACAAACTATATTTTATGAATCGAGCAAACCAGAGGGTGAAGAAAAGTTTTAATGGTTTGTCCAATAATTTTGGACGCGGATGATTGGTTTGATATCATCTGACAACGTTGACATCCTAGCGTTTACTGAATGACTGTCAAATAATTTGACCATCAAAGCAATAAAAAGAAGCTCAGCCTAAAAAGTTTGTCAACTCCATACTATACTATGCTCATAGTTCCTTGAATTTTGAATACTTGGTCTGAAGTGCACCTTTGGTGAGAAATTATTTTTGAAAGCTGCGATTTTGTACGTGCCGCGATGCAGGATTTATGTGCTAAGATTAGTGAACACGTAATACAACTGGCTAAAGAGGGTCAAGTTGTAACTGTTGGAATGACAGGCGCAGTTACCTCAAATTCGACCTCAAAGTACTCGGCAGGATTGTATGTTATAGTAACTTGCCTCCACTTAACTATCACCATTATAACATAAAATAGGTGTGTAAACTCTAAACAGGACTTCTGTGGTCATCATTAAATAATGTTCAATAATAATCTTGCATATGCTGTTGTTATGCACTGCCGGCCTGATAATGGTTACTGGTTTCTCGTAAACATAAAAGCCTAAGCAATGATTTGTCTGATCGCTGAAACTCAATGAATGCTCTTCTCTTACCAAAGCTGCCCGCAACAAACGGTTGCATGGAAAATCACACTTACTTCACTCAAAAGTAAACACCTGCTAGTTTGAAACACTGATCTCTATTTAACCCTATGTAAGATATAAACACTTTATTTTAGTGATTGGATTAGTCTCTTCAATATTAGATACATTATCGACCTAATGGGAAAGTTTTCACCTGGAGTGACGCACCTCACAAATTATGGATACAGATGGATTTGAACAGGCAGTCCTCGAAGTAATCAACATAATGTGAGAGCAAATATCATTATCCGTTCAAATATGCTAACATCGACAAACACTATAATATCGGACGGTCATTTATCAGAAAGTTTGTATAATGAGGTCGAAGACCTGAGTTCAATATTCAGCTTTAGCGAAGATATGTACTACTTATGAGTTCTGACTAGTGCAACACCTGAAACAACGGTCCTTTCCGAAGGCGGTTGCTCTACAGAATATCTAGGGAAGAAAAAAGCTATTAGCTGTGTGCAGCTTTCAACTTACACTAAAAAACTATCACTTCGAGCGTTAGTGATTCCTGAGTAAAATATCATATTTCTCATAGAAAATTTACGTGTCTAATGTGGTATATTCATAGAGAATATCCAGCACCAACAACCACGTACCTTAGACAAGTGAAGCTAACGGGTGGAAGAAACCCGCATAATAACGACTATTCGTTGGTGCTAAAACCACAAAGACCAGTCACCCTACTTCAAGGCACCTAGATGTATATTAATTAAAGTTTGGATAGTATCATTTTCTAACTGAAATTGAGTTCACGTAAAGATTTAGCTGCTGATCGGCAATCATAATTTATTTGTAAACCGATTAATTGAATAGAATTGACAGTTTGATTAATTTGTTAAATTTGCCATTTGGTTATTGTGGGTGTGTTGGTTAACAACGATGTTCAGCGTTCCGATCACGACGTTTACCGATGTAACATCGAATCATAGCAGTGAATCACGCAGTGTCATTACCCGTGAGCTGTCACTGCCAGTAACCTGGCTCTTTGCTGAACCCTCCTTGATTCGCATGATGCCGCAATATTCAGGGCTGTGTGTTGTTAAGATGAAACATGTTTAAATGTTGACCTTCAGAAACAGTTACACAAGTGCTTGCCGTAATTTCAGACCAGTTGATTGCTAGCTGTTTGAACAATAATTTTTTGGCCCAATCTGTTGCATTTTACCTAATTTGCTTAAGTTAGCTGAATTATAAGATTCCACCCAACCTTTGTTTTACAAACAAACAGACCATCAGAGAGGGATGTTAAAAAATAAGAAATGTTTGACTAGCGAATTTAATATTCCATGACAATTTCCCCAAACATAAATAAGTTATCGGAGAGTATTACTGCACAATCACTAGACAAAACAAGAGAATAATTGGACGCCGTAAAATGCAATATGTCCACTGCGTTACACAGTAAAATTTGCAACGACAACACTCAAAAAAGGTTCATCTACTTCAGCAGTTACAAGGTCGTAGACAGTTGGTTTAATTCCATCACGTGACCTCCGATAAGTGACAGAAAACTAGTTCAAACTCTTATCCAGTGTACCTCGAGATCCTGTTCGCGGAGATTAAAGAAATTTTATCAATTGTTTCCTTCACATGTTGCAATTCTCCATCATTCAGCCCACAAAATAACGGCCAATTTCTGGGTGATATTCAAACAGCCTGGCACCCACCAAGGACTCAGAAACGTGGTGGGTTTGATGATTGAGATCAAGCGCACTTCAAACAAAGGCTTTTGAATATACTTCGATTACTGACTTGACCTACACGAATTAATAGTTTATTCATATTTCCGACTGGCAAGATGGAAATAACCGACAATTGGCCATAACATTTAGGGAGTTAATATTTTATTATGATGTAATATTTTTATCCGTTCGTTTCGTTTGTTCCGTTTGGGTGTCATGAAACAGCTTGCATATGCTATTTTAGTGGAAACCAAGAAAGCAGTCGACAATGTTACAAAATAATCTACAATAACTGTCTACGATAAATTCCACTACACTAAGTTCGCTACACGCTTGAAGAAAGTTCCTGTTATATAGCAAACAAATTCCCACGAATCCAGTTCCTCCAGTTTATTCAAATCCACTGTTGCCACAGTCAACTCCCGGTAACAACGACCACGTGCATGCAGAAGCTTAGGCGTGCGAGGATGAAGTGTGTATTCATTCAAACAATAGACAAGTGGTTTATGTGTACAATGAACATAATAAGTATGAAGAACAGTATATAACAAGAGACCAAAAGATCAACAGACTCTACACTGTCATTCCCCATTCTGGATCACTAGAAGTGGCCGTCCCAACACTGAAGGTTTATCTCCTGGCACGAATTTATTTCCAGCTAGTACGTTGAATGCCGTATTGATGTATGTTGGTCGCGTTGCGGACTCAAACCTTGGTGATAACGAACTGATTAGTAGTTGGACATCTTCGAAGTTGTCCGCGGTTAACTAACCACGGCATTCCCGTAACGCAGTTATCATGAAAAGCATGTACTGTGTGGAAAACTTCGTCTTACTAATAAACCTTTCGTACCTCGTGTTGTCAGTAGCTTCAAAGTTCTGTGGAGCAAGCCTTGCATCAGGCACTTTCAACCAATCAGTGCCAGCAACCTCCAGCATGGTCCTTGGGTCTTCTCGGCTCACACTAATGAGTAAGCACTCAGGCGAGATAAAGTGTTATGTGGGAGATAGTGACGACCATAATTCGGAAGAATGTCACTAACTCACGGTCACCGATCACCGACATGATCTTTTACGTCAAGCGGATATACATCTTTTTGAAGAGCAGTGGAAACTAGGATAGACACAAGCCAAAAATATAAAACTAGCAATCAATGTACAGTAACCGATGACTGTTTAGCCCATGTACTTAGTGATGGGGCTGACACCACAACATATTAAGGGTATTCAAACGTTATTCCATTGAGGTGAAGAGTTTGACTGTTGTCAACGTCAGTGATTACGAGAGTAAAACTGACCGATTCATAACATATTTGGACTGACGTCAATATATTAAATGTGTACAGCTAAAAATTATTATCATGTAACCTGCTTGTAAGAACAATAAAAAGTCATTTTTGTTGCATCGATGCTTCTTACAACTAAATCAGATCTCAGTGAATTTTCTTAGCAAGAAATCACATTGTGAATTTCTCTAAGGTTTGTTGGTATCCAACAATACAAAAATTAGAATGAAACCAATGTATGTACGCATGTTTTGCTTACATATGTTTGTTTCCTATCCGGTTCCGCGAATTTCATTTGTAGTGTACACTTCAGTATACTTTTGGTATACCCCGACGGAAACTTTCAAAAAATGTCACTCATATAACAAATTTCAGCGGTGAATAGATATAAAGAATCGAAAATAACACTTCTTTATAAGAGCTGACCACTACTATACCAGAAACAAGGGCCGGAAACTGATGTTCTGCAATGTCTGTAAGTGTGTACTGACCGGTATCTCACATAACAGCTCTGCAGTGATGGTTGTTATGGTAGCCTTTTCCCTATCGTCTACTCTCAGTGCGTTCAGTTTGGTGCCCGCTAAACTACTGTAGCTTTTGTGCATTTGAAGTCAGTCTTGTTTTATCGTATGCATGCAAAAACGCGCCACTACACCCGTTGTTTTACAGTGCAGTGTTAAGCAAGTCAGGCAGGTCTGTCGCGGCTCAAAAATTACGTCCCTTGACTAATGTTATCAGGTTAGTCTTGTTCCATTACAGTTGACTTACGTGTATGTACAACTCAACTGTAACTCACGACCCTCCAAAATCACCTTTGTAAAGCTCTGAATACTATAAACTGCATCACACATCCCTGTGGATACGTGAGATACTGCGTAATTGAGGTGGTTTTGTGTCAGTCTTTCCAAAACAGTGAAGTTTATATTGAATTCTTCATGTTGAAGAAACGAAGTTAGTGTGTGTTCAAGTCACTGGTGTGAACCCAACTCGGGATATGAATACCTGATTTTGTTTGCATGCACATCTATAAACAACAAGATGAAAGTTTCTGAAAACAAAATCTTGAGTGTACCTCAAGTCAACTGACACATGGAAGGCACATCGGGTTAGTTTCGTCCCTGGCCAAAAGTCGTTGTTAGACATCAGAACAAATTGGCAGAATAGACTTGTATAATTTTGTAGGTCATTACGCAGCAGACTTACACCTAAAGTAAGCTCGTACGTCTGCACAAATTACGAAGAAAAACCTGTTTGACGTCCTACAACTAAATTTGGTAATGGATCAATCTTTGGTTATATTATGTGTCGCGAAGTTTCAAAACTGTTGCGATTTACGGGCTATAATTTCCAATCGCAACGGCCAGAATGAAACGACGTACGAGAGGGTGTGGGTTACTGGGTAAGTTGAAACCCATTTCTGCCAGACGAATAATTAGCCTGGGGTTGGATTCGTGAACTCCTATCAAGTCCACTGACTCGTTTAGAGTGGCTGGTCACAGCCGTTCCATGTGGCACCCGTTTCCACGTCGAACTGCTAGGTTTCAAACGGTCTCGTTAATTTCAATTTTTTTGGGAATTCTAGTGAACTGCTGTATTGCTTGACTGCACTAAAGTGGAAAATAAATCCCACTAAATCGAACAGCGATTGACTAGTTAACAGTTTACCTCAATAACAAATGAAATGACTTGAACTTATGTTGTTGGTCTACCATGTTGCACCACATGATTGCAAAGAATGCAGGATAATGTAGAACAAAGCTGGTCATCACTATTTTGTCAGTCTAATTCACAATATTAATTTGATAAGAATACCATTTGTTTTAATACACTTTGGTTCAACCGGAGACTATAGAAATTGTATTGAGCTTGACAAGGAGCGATGGCGTATGAGTCTAAATACCGGAAATTGTAATTGTTATCGGTGATACTTCGACCAAGTTGTTGCGTTTAATCTAATTCAAATAACCAATTATTAACGACATGAAGAACCTACAGGTTTAATGATAACTTTTTTTGGTTCTACCGTCAAACACTAATGCTTAAAGCCACAAAACTGTGGCAGGTACAACGTCAAACATCTGTTAAGGGTCAACGAAAAATCTGGTATGTGATATTCTACGGTACTATGCTGCATAGGTGAAGGTTGGCATCTGGGAATCGCTCGGCGCTTGATAAAGTTTAGGTCAATTTATCAAACATCTAAGCCAGCGTTCATGCGATGCACCATAAATTAATGCCTCCACGTACCTAATAATACATGTCCGGTTAATTTTTGACCTTCAAGTGATCTATACATCATTCTGCGGTCAACAAAAACGCACATTTAATGTTCTTTTTATGGTTTACGGTTGTAAACATCAAAAGTTCGAACTCAAGCGCCAGAAATAATGATGTAACAATTCGTCATTAGTTAGGACGTTTACTTAAGAACAAAGTGCAGAACCATTCCTATTCGCACCCATTGCTTTGTAATTACTCTCGTATTTTGGAATTTACAGCCGGAATTGTGATGGGAACTGACGGAATCAACTTACATCCATTTTTATTACCGCAGACTAAACAGTTCAAGATAAACAACAGGCAGACAACATCTTAGACAACACCTCAGGCTGACTAAATTTCGCAGAATGTGCTTCTAATTAGGGTTAACTGTTAATTGCGCTACTGAACTGTTGACAACCGTAGCACATTTGCAGAGTTGATGAAAGATAAAAATATGATATTAAAATCTGTACAGTCGCTTGTTAAGTGGTAAACCTGAGTATGATCAACAGTATGATAGAATGAAAATAGTCATTAGTTGCTACAGCCACATTTGTTTTCAGGGATCATCAGTGCTTGCGTCAAATAAATGTTGATGTTTTAGCATGAAATCCAGTGAGGTACCATGAGCAAGCAGTTAGTCGTTTCACCAATCATATTCTCCTGGAGGGTTTTCTTCTTCAAGTGACGTTCACCGTGCGATTGTCCATTCTTCCTAGGTTGATCAAAATGGATTTAAGACAACGGCTTCGATAGTCGATCAGAAGAACAGTTTAAGACAATTTTATTATCTGCAAATCGTTCAACGGTTGGACGTTTTAAATTCTATCAACAAGAATCTAAACTTTCTAACGGTTTTAGAAATGGAAATCAACGAAATATTTATTCTACAGATCAAAATGAAATGTGCTTTATATTCTCGCACAGTCGACGGTATGGGGTAGCCGGATAATCTTTATCGGTCAAACAATCTCGATTTATTTGGGCCGAAATAATCAGTTCGTTCTGTTGTGCTTCTCTGACGTAACTCTCAAGAAATTAGTAACTACTGAGCAGTTGGGAGCAATTATTCGCAATTAAACTCTTTGTTTATAAAAATGCGAGTGGTCTGTATTTTTCTCCTCCCAGTTTCCTCACTGGTGAATCGTGTTTTTCCCGATTGGTTTTAAATCAACAAAATGAGAAACGTCACATTTTGTCCACTTGCAAATCAGGACTGTGTATCAGATACAATAACATAATATATCGTGATTTTGAGTAGTACAGTATTGATTTGATGAAGCCACACTAAGTAATCGATCTGCGTTTTAATGAAGTGAGTGTATAAATTATACAGTTAGTCTTGCTCGAACCTCCAGTGGCTTATAATTTTGAATAATATGAGATAAAATAATGTTACTGGTGGATATGTTTTAGTCAAAGTTCTAATGGTCAATGCTTACTTAAACGCAGTTAGAAACAACATGATGTTATTTGAAGCCACCTAAATGAAATGTCATGACGGGTGAATGCTAGAAACAAATCTTCTGTCTACAAAAATTGGGTTGAGTAACTGGACCTCAGCAGTCCCAGCAGCAGCTCAAACCCCGTTGGTAAAAGAATTTCAATCGATTTGTCAAAATCTAACGCCAAAATTGGAAGCATTAATTCGGGTTTTCTTGGTAGTGTTTGTCACTCTTGATCATACAGTTGATTGATTTTGTTTAATTAGTCTACACGATGCGTTCTCCGTTGTCTAGAAAACTAGTTACTTTCATGACGTTCCACTCTTTCAACGTTTGAAAGCGAACAACTATATTTAGTCTGCTAAGTGCTAGTCAAAACAGTCCTAAATGATGGCAACATAGTCACTGTAATGAATGGTAGCACGGGCTTTTTTATAACACGTTGTGTTCGCCGTAAAGTTGTATTTTCAACTCTTCTCACGATTCGTTCTTAAATTAAGCCTGCGAAACTCAACAAAAAATCAAAGTATTTCAGCAAGCCCCACTGTTCTACAGATTATGGAAACTCGTACGTGGTACTTGGTATAATAATTTTGTTTGGTAGGTCACGAAAAGTTACCAAACGAAGTGATTGGTATACCTATCGCCTTCTATCTTGGAAAATTGATGACAGCAAGTCCAACCGGAACGTACTGTTTTCAGAAATGCCGCGAAAGAGTTTCTTAGGGATCCACTTTTTAACTAACAGACAGTTGTTTTCTTAACGTCGCAGTTCGTTTCGTTTATGTTTGGACCTCATCCAATTTCTTAGGTATCGTTCCAACTGCTTCAAATAAACCAAGTCAAAATTGTTTCACTTAGACTTGAGGTACACAACTCACGGTGGAATATTTATCGTACCGAGTTTTGGAGTATGCGGGCTCACAACAAATCGTTTGAATTGAAACGTCCACCCGGAATAAATGGCAGTGCTCCGTAGTAATAAAACCTTCTAAGTATGAAAATGAGTTTTCAAATCCACCGACAGAAAAGTCAGCAGCTAAAGAAACAAATAGAGGTGTGGGAATAAACCACAATGCGTGCGAGCCCCAGCAGATGAAAGGACGGAAACGAATTTAAAAGACTTCAAAAAGCTGCGCCAAATCTACTTGTACATGATTCTAAAGTGCAGTTGTTGACCTGTGCTTCGGAGCAGCATGTTATCGTTGGTCCTCGTGAGAAATACGATGACATGGCGGCCTACCAAAACCATATTGGTTATTCGTGAGAAGTTACAGCAATTACTTGGGGGAAAAGTGATTGCCAGACTAGTGCGACTGACTCATTCGTTCTGGTTCTGGAGGAAATCCGGTTAAACCCGCAGTTCAAAGTAGCGTTTTTCTGGATATAAAAGTTAGTTATGCGTTTTCTAGAAGTATTCTTCAGAGGTGCATTGGTCAATGCAAACTGGTCATCAAGCACTTCGTGGACGAAATTTGAAATGGATCGTTCTGGTCTCCTGAAGATAAGAAAGCATTGGTTTTTCTAACCCACCAGTTGCGTATTTGTGACCGCCTGCCCACATACTTGTGATATGCTTACCAAGGGAAGCATCAGGGATGCGCAAAATTCTCCCTTCACAAGTATTGAGAGAGCCACAACCATGGCTCATTTTAACCCCAATTATTTTGAAAACAGTTGGTCTCAATGACCACCAACGTACCGATCAACACAAAAACCAACTGTTCTTAAAATACTGTGAATATGCCCGGTTTAGTCATGAGAAGAAACGCGTTCTTAAAATTCTCTCTTATTTCCTCTGTTGGTT
The DNA here is from genome assembly GCA_014338405.1 of Paragonimus skrjabini miyazakii. Taxonomy (NCBI): domain Eukaryota; kingdom Metazoa; phylum Platyhelminthes; class Trematoda; order Plagiorchiida; family Troglotrematidae; genus Paragonimus; species Paragonimus skrjabini miyazakii. Next base: position 112,380 of record JTDE01022027.1, on the reverse strand, counting down.
GTGATGAATGCTTGTGCGTTTGCAGGTCACCCACAAAACTGCCGATCGAGTCCAGTCCATGAACATAAAGAAGCACAAAGGCATAATTATGCCCTCTTCTTGTGAGTTATTTGGTAGGTGTTCCGAAACCCGCAGGCGCATCGCAGTCAAGGTATCGCTAATAAGCGCAAAACCCGCGGAGAAAATAAGAGGTCCAGATACAATTACATCAGTTTAGAAATGCGAGTGCTTCCGATAAAAACCGATAGCCGATCAATTACGAACAGATTTGCTCGAATGGTCGCTAGAATTGCCATGGTTTTCAGTGGTTATACGGTTGCTTCGAGTTTTGAGGAAGATGCTTATTGAGGGTTAACTTAACATGTTGATTAGGCAGTCGATGGTAGACAGACTACGCTTAAATTAATTGACAAAATGGTTTCCACGAAAGACTCCAAGTTAATCCCATATTTTCACTTCACGGAGTTTGAAAGTGAAGTATATTTGTTGATCATCATGAAGTGGCGGCGAGTCACTATCCTCACAACATGGAATTCTGAATCTAACATTAAATACAAAACGAAGTGTTTCCATTGGGGATAGAACGGCGGTGGAAAAGATGAAACATTCCTCACCCACGTATTATAGTTATTGTGAAATCACCCATGCTTGGTGTACAGAGCTGCTTATCCTAAATATTAGCCGACCCATCCTACGTCAAGGCGTTTAGAAACATCCAGAACTTTCTACGAAGAATTTATTCGTCGTCTGTGATCTCAGATAAAGTTTATGCTAAAGTTGCTTTGGATGCCGGTGAGAAACCACGTAAACTGTAATCACCACACTACCCAGCTTTCCACCCGGGTACCGTTTCCGACTGCGTCGTATGCTACCGATCTTCCATCGGGCTGACTTCTATTCAAGTTTACAGTTGAAAAATAATGCAGGTGTCCCATCAAGTTAGTGCTTCAGAAGAAGATTGCAAACAGTTAGAAGCGTTACGACCTTGGCTATGCCCAGCTGAAAAAGCAGCATTTCCACTTCGAAATCTGTTTGTTCACGGTTTCGAATGGGAAAACTTTTCAGCTCCACAAAGAGGCCATAAAAAAGTTGACCAAAGTAGAAGATTAATTGACATTAAGACCAATTATTGCCCAACGACTCTTGTTGATACTCCAACCAATTTAGTTCGAAGGTATGACAATATTGCTTGCATATCAAGTATCTGGAGTAAAAAGAGCATCTGTTCCGACATCTCACCCCTAAAGTGACTGTTAATACGAAACCAGATGAATATTATGACAACTATGAAAACTTATGCTGCAGTTTCCATCATCCACCTTCAGTCCACTCGGCTACAACCATTTTGTAGACATATTGGGTTTAGATGTTACTAATAATGACGGTGTGTCAGAACCGTCGGATCAGCTTCAGTAATAAGACACATCGGGCTCAGTGAAATTGGCCCATCTGCGACTGTCTGTTTACGTGTTTCTGCCGGCGCCTCAGAGTTCAGCTGCGGAGCGCCAATAGCTAGACTTTATTACATTGTTTGAGGGCAATGCTTTTGTTGTTTCTTTTGTATTGACGATGCACCAACACTAGGGTTGTCCGCGTTGATTCCGGCAGTACAATTAGCGACCGGAGTGCTATCCGAATTAAATATGTAGTTTTCGCTCACTATAAGTTCAAATGGTCCCAGGCTCTCTCCGTAGGAAACAATTTTCATGGTGTTGTAAATGGGATAGATCATAGGTCTGAATACCTCGCTATCACTAACAAACCGCGCGGGATAAATTCTTCCATTTTTAAATTTGAAAAATACAATTCTGGATGAGGTTGCAGCGCATTGTTACATAGCTCCCAAGCTAAAAGCGATAGAAGAGATGAGTCCCCTTGAGGTGGGTACAATTCATAAAATCTTTGACAAAATTACCGGACTGGTATATCAGCATTATATTTCAATTACTTACTGTATAGTGATGATTTCGTCGCCCGGTAAAAGTCCGCTCGATGTAATATACACCATACTTCAATGTGGTATAGAAGATCGGAGCTTCTGCTAACACTGAGCTCATTCATGCCGCAAGCATATCTATAAGTCTACAGATGAATACAAAATTCACATTTGCGGATTGCGACAGGACACTGCTGTATTTTATTCACAAAAACCTTTGTGATCACTAAGGTCATCATAAGCTTTTTTGAGGAAAACAGTCACTGATGGCTGAATGCGTTCTCTTTGTTGTACTAAAAGGTGTGGATGTGTAATTAAAATATCTTGCTTACCCAAGAATGTGAGAGTGTCACTTCAGCAAAAATGTTATTGTTTCGTTTTCTAACAGGCTACCAATGCTTTCCTACCAACTACAACATATTTCACCCACTGGTACAAATATGTAATAATTCTATCATCTGACACTCAACGCCCGCTGATTATCTTCCCTAGATTCCCGTGTAACTTGAATTTCCTAATTATTTCTGTTAATAACCGTGTATGGTTGATAGCGTTTATTCTAAACCAAATTAGATAAGGTCTAGACAATTTTATCTTCTGAACAGACCTTCAGCACATAAATCGCGGCAGAACTGAACCATGCCGAATTTTATTATAAGATTAATCCAAAGACGACATTTGTCAACTGAACATGAATGTTGGTCAAAGTATACATAACATTGATATTTTCACACAAGCTCCAAAATCCTAAAGTATCTCGATAAAGAATCGGTTGTAGAATGACTTATTCAGACAACCATGGTAACCTTCAAGCAAGGTCTCCATTTTTTGTGGCAGAAACGGCATGAAAGTGATTAATCATTTTCATTGGGTGCAATGTCGAAAAAGAACCCTTATTTTTTTGGTAAAAACAGGTTAAAAATGGTTCACAAGTGAACATGAAATATAATATCGCGATCAACCTCTTTCTATGAATTCTATGTTAGAAATACCTGAAATGAGTATTATTTATGCTTACTGCATTAACGTTCTGCACAACGATCTGAGAAAAAAGAACTGACATTCTTTGTTTGTTTTAAAATTAACATGAGAATTATCTAACTTTGAAAAAGGTGGTTCACGATATCTTTTTAGAGTTAGGGTTTAATCAGTGTATCAGATTTATTGAATATAAAATGTCTCCACGCCCACTCGTTCTACTGACACGTACTGGTCAAACATAAGAAAAAACCCATTTACTCACAATAGAACTAGGGTCAAACCTAGCTCTTTTCTCCATTCTTTTATCTTCTGCTTTCGAACTTTAGGGTCAAGTTTTCACTCGCCCGAAACTAGTCCATTTGGCATTCATTTTTCTGACATAAATTATTTCCTTTTGTATTTTTGTCAAACATCTCGTTTGTGTTAAGAAAAAAGGTTTGCGTAAATGCCCATTTTCTGCACCTTGTTATCATTAAGAATAGGAGTATGGTATCGTCTGGTGAACGATGTGTAGAAAACAGTTTGTGTAGTAGAACGTTAGGAAGGAAATAATTTTTGACCAAATCACTGAAAGTGAGCCTCAGCGCAGATCTACAATCAAGAATTCATGAGCCTGTGCTGTTATTACGTTTTATCATTACCGGCATACTTTACTCCTGCAGAAATGCGGCAAGCTACTAGGATTAGAGTAAGCACCATTAAACATGCCTGATTGTAGTATATCATACCTCCAACTAATTCGAGCTAGCAATCATACAAACCATTGTTGTTCTACACCTGACATTCATATTGAAGTAGAAAGTGTTGAACTCATAAATTCCCTTATTCCATGATTTAAAAAAGAAGCTAACAGCAGATAGTAATTGAGTTTGTTAACCCCTGTCACTGCTTTGCAACCTATATACCACTAGTTTGAACCCTAGGGCGCAATGGTAACTACGAAGCGCGCGGATTGAATTTGAATTGTGTAAAACAGCATGCTGTCATGTTATCAGCGTTATTTTGCTTTTCGTTTGAGTAAGTCGTTTCCGTCACTCACTGAGCTTCTGGTTGATGATTGTTCGCATTGTCTTCTTTTACCGGACTCACTGGAACCCTAAGTTTGGACGAACGTTGTCTTCCGGTGTCTTTGCTGCCCAAGAATGACCCACGAGGTTAATGGATTATCAAGTGAAACGGTCAGCTTGTATGCTAGAAAGCATCTTTTTGATGTCTTTTTGTAAATAAGGAGTTACATTGTGATAAATAAAAAATGTTTGAGTAACTCTTGGGTGTGTATATTTTCATTCGTTAAACAGCGTATATCAGGTGGGCGTAGCTTTTCATTATATTTCAAAAAACGGAATACAACGTTTTGGTTTTCATTTATTAATTGTATGTTTATGGAAAACTAAATGTATTGAATAATCTGGTTTTTTCACATGTTTGGCCACTTGAGAATGAAACGGAACGGATTGGTTCGGATTTCAGACAGTTTTCACGTTATTGAATGGACGGTAGCATGTTTAGCTATTGGCGTTGAATAAACTTCTCGTAATAAATCCATCCGCGTCCAGTCAAACTCATCAAGCATTGCTTGTATCTCACTTAAAAATAAGATATTCACCTGGGCTACTGCGGTTGCTAACTCGGAATAACAGTAGTGGTTAATACAGTGATGCGGTTCCTATTTTCTAGAAGATTTTATCAATCTCCTTTTAATCCCTTAGTGGAACTACTCCCAGACGAACTGGGTTGTAGTTACAGTTTTACGAATGTTGCGTTCATCATCTTGGTTATGTTAGCCTTACAGGGTAATGCAAGTTAAAACGTCCGCCATGGGTTTCAAAGCAGTGATACTATCAAGAATATCTGCCCGAGTTGACTGGCTTGTAACTTGTTGCATTAGTGAGATGCAATAGCGAAGAACATTTGCGAATGCTATATTTGAGTACTTGTAAGTCTTTAGCCTGCCAGGCTCTGTCGGTATGTTTGCCTAATCTGTCTTTTGTGCAGGCAGACAATCAATTTGAAAATATGTTTACTTTCAAATCTACCAGAATTTTCGCGTTATGAGCAAGCACCTTTTGAAAAAAAGCTGTCAATAATAGATACAAAAATATACAGCAGTAAGTCCTTGTAAGAAGGAACCCGTATTTGTCCGAAAAAATCTATTTTTCCTCAATAAGTCCGTTCGTCGCAACTTCTGTTTCTTGAATAATGTATTTTCATGCCTGCTGCTTGATTTCTCAAATACAATTGATCGATAGACCTTGCTCAATGGTGATTTTTTGTCTTAGTTGCTTGTTTTGATTGGTCTAAATTGCTGATCTTATCTTCGAACATTTACGACCTGAATACTGTATTCTAATCCAGTCAGCCATCTTTGTGACGACTAGAAAATCTTTACGAAACCAATAGGCACCCATATGCTTCATTAACGTAACTCTCTGATAAAGCAACATTCTTCCTTTCACGGCAACGAAACTGCAAGTGTGGGTGCAAATGGATAAGGTGTTGCCGCTTGGGAGATATTACTTCTGGTGATGATTTTTTGTTATTTGCTTGAGAATCGGAATAATTATTCTCATCTTGCTGGGGTTCATCAATATGTTAAACCATTGTATCAATAACTGTCATAATATATTTGTCATCGTTTCATGCAATTTTGACCGTACGCAGCATCAACTGGTAATCCACTATGGCGAATATCCGTGTGCTCTAAAGATGATGGAGAGAAATTGCACAGCAACGATAGGGATTGTGAAGAATCCACCTAAAATAAATGTTGCCTCTGGTGGATGCTGTCATGCAGTACACTTACGAAAATACTTCTTCATTCATGTAGAAAAGAAATTAACGTTTGCAATCACGTCGCATTGGAATTAGAAGTAAGGTAACCAAAAATTTAAGCTAACCCTAAAAGTGATTCTAGGGGTTTTTCTCAATTCACACATCCAAATTTCTCACAGACGAAAGAATAACACGGAATTTCAACATTAGTTCAGATTAAATTTATCAAGGATCGTTTCGAAAGTGTGCAAGATACCAACCCATGAACCTGTGAGGCATATGAAGGAAGTGAAAATGTTGCGTGGTATTCACAGAGAGTGATCACAGTGGCAGAAGTGACTGGCGATAAATCCTTATTCTGCCCAATAGTATGACATTTAGAAGGTCCCAAATATGTTAGACTCGTGCCCATTTGGAACGTTCTCACTTCTAAACTGACATGGAGTCTTTCAAATAATTACCGAATCAAAACAACATGAGATACGCTAGGTAAGTTTGATGCCAGAAAGCATGTCTTTCACGTAAACTGTCAGTTTGATTTTTACCTGCAAACAGTTAGTTTATGCAAGCAGTGATAGATAGTAGTACATTACTAACTGACGCACGCACCGTTTTTTTATTTCCACTTGATTTCACAAATTCCAGGGTGCTCTTTCTTTTGCAAAACTCGGTATTTGTTTGCTTTAATTAACTACTACCGTGTACAAGAACTTCCAGTCAGCGCTAAAGTGTACGATGTTGCTAAATGTTGACATACAATAAGCTTTTCACTCTCTGATTCATAGGTTAATATCATGCATTTATTTTCTGCTGCCGTAGCTCAATTATATCGGTAGGCTTATAAAATCATTTTAAGTAAATCTACATTCGAATAGTCTTGCCTTCCGGCTATTATTGTGTTCCTCTTCACTTGTTATTTGATTCTCTCACTTATTTCGTTGGTCTTCGCACAGTGCAGCGTAGGTCGTTTTCTAAATCGGTAGTCTATGCGCAGTTTTAGTTCCCTATGTGGCTTATTCTTTCTGATCCTTCTCAACTGTGCATCCATTTGATGGGCAATGTAGTATTTCTGCAATCGACCTGTGTAGTTAAGTCGTTGCTAGAATGACAGATTTCAAGCTGTCGTCAGATTTTTCTTATTGTGGCACTGGGTTCGTAATAAACGGACAAGTATTAAAGAATCTAGATCTCTATTAGTATTACGTACGTTTGCTTTTATGTTTATTATAAATACTGCTTTTTATTATTCAAATTCGTATTTATAAACATACTTGCTGTAAATTAATCGAAGGCTGAAATCTGATTTTACATTTATCTGCCAAATAAAATAAACACGCAAACAACTTGAGTACGAGAATGAACGGGTTTCTAAACTCCATCTCCTAAGTACGAGAGTTCTTACAAAGTTCAACATTAGTTTTCAAGCCCAACTCTGTTCAAAGCTTCCAGTGGAAGCAATGGCTGGTATAATAGACAAACATCTCGAACTTGAGTAGGTATGTGAATAAAATGCTTGTTACCAAATAAAAATCCTTTTGGTACCCTTGGGCTCACATTATGCTGCAGATATTTCCGGTCTAGAAAGACTTGTCCGTTTTACGGTAATAATGTTTTACGGTGGTTATAGAACAAATCTGGAACCCGGTGCACGTAAGTTGACGGTAAACAAAGCAAATATTTCATATCAATTTTTGTGCGAACAATGAAAAGTCATGATATGTGGTTCACTTTTCCTGAAACGAACGGCAGATATGTTCACAGAAATATATTTTCACGAAGTGAATTTCCTCGTGAGGCTGACAACATCAAGTAGACCAGTGTAACAGTACAAAAACAAGGTTTGCGTCAACACATAGCTTTGTTCACAAAATGTCAACTTGAAGAAATTATTTGAAAACGAACATCATATTGAAAAACGTCTGAAAGGGTGAATTTTTACTTCTGCATAATCCTGTAACGAAACCCGATTGGCTGTTTGGTCTTGACTCTCAACTTCACATTGTGCACGCAATCAAATCGTCTGTTAAGCAGTTGGCCGAACGGACAAAATTTCGGATGGGAGAAGTATTTGTGGCAAACCTTCATAGCTTCATGTTCGACGGCTGACCCGAATTCTAGCCAATACAGCTGACAGGAGAATGAAACGATGGATATTAACTCTGATAGCTTTCAACGGCAGACAAATTAATCTTAATCAACACGGAACAATTTACCCTGAACAGCCTCTATTGAATCAAAAGCATAGCGTGCAACAATTGCTTTTTAGTATCAGATATGATCTCCCAATTTGAGGTGTTCCACGACCCCTGACTGTTTCATATTTGTCTGCGGAAACTCAAATTCAACTGGTAAGAACACAATACACATACTATTTATTGCTAGAGCAGCAGAGCCAAATAAAGACAAAATTTGAATGTGACCGATCGATTAACAGTTACCTCCACATCACTAATAGAAGACACATGGAACAAGCTTTCTCTGAAAATAATTTTGAAAATCTTAGCAAACCTCCACGCTATTCAAGCATTACAAAACTTTGTTAATCACTGAACGGTGCACTAGTTTGAGGAGGTAGGTAGTTTTAAATTCTTTGAAATCGCTTGTTTAATACAAAGCATGGCAAATGTTGAAAGTTTAACTTTTCACGCAGACTTTGATGAAGCCAATCATTTGAACACTTTACCGGTTCGCGGTACCCAGACACACTGAATATTGCATGTATTTAGAGGTTGTAAACAACCAGAGAATAAATTGTCACTTAGTGTGTCAGTAACTTTAGGACACTTAAAAAACGTGAAAGAACATTTTATTAAATTGACCCTAGCATTCTGTCATACAAAAACATATTTACAGCGGTCTGCATATTTGATCGAATACTGGATAATAGTATACCATGCAACCAGAAGAACAGACAGAGGTTGTATCCAAAGATATATTACACAACATGCAGCGGTACTAAAATAACTAAAAGGGAAAGAGTACAGGGGTATGACAAATTTACGTTTAGATGCAATCGTCTTCCTTGTTCATGTGACTGAGGATCCTTGTGCACAGTGTTGACGTAGCGGTCACCTCAAATTCAATCTTTGTGCACTTGCTGCTTTTGACCGCACGTTACACAACACTCCTCTTCGTTAAACGCCGTCCCCGGTGCTACAAACCGTCTACAAACCTCTACAAGCTGACTATTGTTCATGTTGCCGAGGGACACTGCCTGTGGGCCCTCCGTCAATTTACATGAAACTTTTCCTATACTTATTTTCATTGTGACAATTTTTCAAATCTTGTTACGCTTCGTTTCCGACCTTGCTTTTCCTACTGGCATTTATTTTCATCCGGGAAGGGTCGCCAAAATGTAACACACTAGCCGGCCAACTTTAATTTGATTCTCCGTTAACTAGTGAACCAACTTTGGGGCAACGGGGAATCATCGAGAAAGAGCATTCTTCCGAATTAGAGGTTCTGGCAACATCCCTGTAAAATGAATCAACACAAATAAACAAGAGCCAAAGACCCAGTAAGCCATGTACATGACTTACACAAACAAAAACTGAGATGGCGCCAAAAACACAGCAGCAGGCTCTGTTAAGCAATTCAGTTTCACTCCGTGCGTGCTTGCTGGTTTCAACCGCACATGCGGTTTGTGTAGTTGTTGGCGACCCATTTTATTTGTCATTATCTGTGTGATATTTCAGAGTTGCATTTTCATTTTGATGTGAATGGTTCCAGTGGGCAATAAACACTGTTTCATTAAACTACTAACACAACCCACCGTCATAAATGCAATGTAAATCACAAATACGTCGTTGAATAATTTGTCGGTACCGTCTTCATATAAAGATTCCTAAGGGGTCATCACCTTTAATAAATTTAAACTACGAGACAAGAATTTCGTTATTGGCCAGCTGTTCTCAAAACAAGTTATAATTACAAGCATCTTACCAAAAACGTTTTCGGTTGTGCACTAACTCAAAAGGAGAGTACACATGAAGTTAGCATTCAGACCTATTGCCTATAACCCTGTCAGGACCACAGTTTCCATGATAGAACAAAAGCAATAAACAAGTCGTTTTGTTTCATAAAGACAATACTTTTACAGCGTTCTTCCTATCACACTAAAGAAAGTCATGTTCATGAAACAAAGCCAAGTATACACTGCCTGAATTACTAAGTTTCTAAAGATGGCTTTTCAAATATCGACCAGTAATTTAATTCGACACACATTTTTCTGTCCACTAACAAATTGACACCATTGTTTCTTAAACTGTGACTGAACATCTCCATGTGTAATATAATGGCAAACGTTTTGTCCAATCGAGAACGACCCGTGCCTTAAGTTAGAACTTGGAAAGCAGTTGGCAAACAAGTTAATTTGCGTTGTCCCTACTAATTTGCTTTTCAAACCAAGGAACCTTTTTAAGCGAGATGAGCTATTTTAAAATGCTGGAATGTTTTGTGGAAAATATAAAACTATCACAGCCTGATTCAACCTAATGGTGTATAATGCTAGATCCACGACACCGTTATTTACTCATAGGGCAAAGATATTTTAAATAGGCATCAGTTACAACGTAATATCACTCCATCATTGTTTCACATCCGCGCCACGTTGGCCAAGTTAGAGTAGGTTGGAACTTGAATGTGCTCAATTTGCTTTGCGAACAATGCAGTGAGCTCTAGGTATTGTTTGCTTTCCACTTTGCTGTAGGTATCCGGGCTTCAACGATGAATCTGAGGTGTTAAGTTTGCATTACTAGAGTTTATGATCTCTGGTTATTCCAGCAAGCAATCCACTGTCAACAGAAAGGGCCGATCAACTGAACAGATATATTGCTAACACATTTGACGGAGTTTTAAAACATGTCCGGTTGAAAGTTTCATTCCGTTTAAAACGTGAAGAAACGAGGAGTTGGTCTTCCAAACAGAATAACCCAATTACAAAAGGTGAAGAACTAACACAGACGTTATACGCAGAGAATGACAGTTTATGCAGTTTTGACAATATTCAAAGAATTCGTTCCGTCTGGAAAAGGTTAAATTTGTTTTACTTTTTATTCCCCTGTTGAAGCCAAGTTCAAGTAGGAGTTTATAAGGAGAGCTGCATACTAATGGAGATTCGAAATTGGTCGAACATTACTACTAATTGTGGATTGCAGCTGATGATGCTGCGAAGTTAGCTAACAATCATCGACCTCAAAGATAAAGTCAGCAAAAATGGTCATTTTTATATAATTGTCGTTTTACTGGTAAGTAGTATAACAACTTCGTCAATTATGGAGCAGCCCGTTTGTGGAAACTTTAGGTTCCGTCTTCATTTGAGGCAGCGACAAAAACCGCACATTCCTATGCGGTATATGTTGTGCAAGCTAAGTTATGAAGCACTTGGAAGCCATAGAAATTTTGTGTTAGGATACCATACTACTATTCTAACTATCACACTGAATTGTTACTATTGTTGGTTGCATTTAATGATAAATATAAGTGAGTTGATGTTTTATGGCAAAATACAGCAAGAGTTTCGCCGTGAAAATAACAATACAAAAATTTACCATTTGCTTGATAATGCCTCACTGAAACGATCGATCCAAACGTTTCAAAAGCGGAAAGCCTGAACCCAGTTGATTTACGTTCCATGGTCCGCTCAGATGGTGTTCTTCATAACAGAAACATAATAATCGCTTGTGTTCTAACTGCTTTGAACCGGTTGTCCCACCAAAATAATTATGTAAGTATACCTTATGCGACTTTGGGGTAAAACTGTGAACACCTTCAACAAATAAACCGTCAGAAGAAGAAGCTTCCAATAAAACTTTCCATCCCATGATAAGTTTATCTTGAGTCGATCTAAATTAAGAGAACACTAACACGTTACACTGAGTAATTTGTTTCAGGCTGTGATAGATCACTCGAATACAACATGATTTGTAGCAAGAGAGTTGCGGATTCGAGCCCTACCTAGTTAACACCGGCCAAACAACGATATATCCTTGAGGACTAAGGCTGTAATCATTTAGACCAGGTAGGTTACTATGCCCTCATAAACCCGGGCAGCAAACCAAGAGTGCCAATTTTTACTTACTGCTCACCAGGCTTCCCATCACTTCAAGAAAGATCTTGTATGAAAGACTTTGATAACTTTTGGTCAATAATTTCACCGCTGTTATGAAATTATAGCGCGCCCAGGTGCTCTCTTCTTCGTATATTTCCAATAATAAATGCGCCAAAATTTCATGAAAAATGCAGCTGAATTTTCAAACAAAAATGTTATGTAATGCTTTATGTCAGTCTCACTTTTCTACTTGAGTCGTCTACAAAATTACTCAGTCAGTGTCGGTTTTATCTTACTTAATCAGCATTTACAGGAATCAGGCAACAGTGCCCGAAATACGTTTACACAGGAAATCAACCAGATTGAGATATTTTAGGTCATTATCCGCCTTTCCTTACATTGACAGAGTTTAGGTCTGCGAACATATCAGTAGACCTCCTGTATACAAGTCAATTCTCCCATAACCGCAAACCATCCGTTTACTTGAAAAAACTGAGTCAAAATCTTGGTTCAATTCAACTCGTATAAACATATTTCTGATTTAAGTTTACGTGTAATTTTCATTCTGTGAAAATATTTTGCCTAGCAAACACGACGTTTGACAAAAACAGTTGAGATTATCAATTCGCCAGATCGACGTGTATATTGGAAGAACACTTTCAATGCAAATAGCTGGGCGATGCTAAGTTCTTTACCGAATTATCTCAAATCCATCACTTTTTCGGATTTCTTCGTATGTGTGCGTTTGATACATCTCTATAAGTTCCTAGGTGAAATGAGACAAAATGGCATTTAATTATGAGGTTCGCAGCAGCAGCTGGACGATCAACGCTTGGTTACTCATGCAAACAGAAAGAGGGAATGTCCTTGAGCTCCAAGCCGACACGTTCGACTTACCATCTACGGACAATAATAACTCCGTTAGACAATTTCGCTATATGTTTCAGTTTTTAAACGACATTGATGTAGTTTTATTAGATTGCGGAAGTAGTACATTTTCTTAAGCAAACGAGGTTTCCGAGGTATGAAATGTATTTTCCCGTCTAAGATCCCATCTTCCGAATAGTTCTATCATTTTTAAAATCACCATGGCTGTAAAGGAACTGTTGGACACAGTCAGAAGCTAAGTACACCGAAATTAACTGTATCAGTGAGGAAAATGTTAAATCATTTTCCTTTTGATAACCAGGACGACTTGTTTTACAAAATGTCTCAGTCTCTGATTCAGTAATCTTACTGCTTTGCTGTCTTTGCTGGTCGAGTCCAAACAAAAGTTTTACGCGACGTCACCATGATTAAGGTTTAATTTTTTGGCTTACTCCTGCAATGAACCCAAAGGAATACTCGCTGTTTACATAGATGTCCAGTTTAGTGAGCCAATAAAACGGGGTGCCGGACGGTTGTATGTCTGATACGGAGAAAGGTAATGTGTTATCCTTAAAGTAAACTACAACCTCGTGCCGGTCGATAGTTGAACTTCGATCAGTAGGTGCGTAAAACAACTCACTTAGTACGTCACTGACATCACACTCAAACCTTTTATCTTCAGCGCTTATAGGGAATGCTAAGGATGTTTTATTGGTTTAGCAGAAAACCAACATATATGACGTCAACTATGGTTAAAGGTCCGCCAACACAAATCCATTAGCAAATTTGATTCACATACCTTACTGAACACGTTAGAGAGATTGATCTTACCAACGAGCTCGACGGAACAGTTTTTACTATCGGGTTTGTTCATTCTTCTTCTGGTCAGAATAACAACAGGTTAGTTGCACTGACCACGGACCAAAGTCGGTTATTGAAACTTATAAGTTGCGACACACTCAACGGGTTCCGACTTGGTTTTGGCGGTTTGGAATATGACAGGCTAATCATAGGTGCTTAAAAATTACCGCTAATAATCGATAGAAACGTTTTAACTAGAAAAAATAAGCTGAACCTTGATCAGGCGTGATTTAGTTGAACACTCGATTCAGAAACATAAAGGATCAAATATCTTCTCTCAAAAAATTGGCGTAAATTCCCGTCAATTTCACGAAGATAAAATGATTTGACAATCAGTCTTCCCGTAAGTATGTATTGAAGATTTAGCCCATCTACAAAAAAATAATTATATTGGTCCCTCCTTCAGTTTGTCAACCGAACAGTAAACATACAGCCACTGTATGTATTCCTGTTTTTGGGTTAAGACCAAGCTTATAGTTCTAATTTCATTTGAGAATACATTAATCACCAGTGTTCTAGTTGGCAAATATAAAATAGGTGCACGAATGAAATTAATCGATAAGTTGTCATCGATCTGAGCCTTATGATGTTTTCACCCAACAATCTGAACATCTAACCAATTTACGCACCAGTGGTAAATTGAAATGGTGCGCCAACCATAATTATGCATAATATAAAATCATCCGTGAATATTGTGAATTTAACATTTTTATTTAAATTTACTATCGATGTTAATAGTGACTTGTTTTATCACCGGTAACAGACTGACAGACGTGATTTTCAATTAGGCTTTTGTTCGTACTAGTTTTTAATAATATCAGTTGATTTATTTAATATCAAATGAACATCATCCACATGTAATTCTTTGCTTTGCAATTACAGAGACACTCAAGCACTAAATTGATACGGAATGTGCAGGCTCGAATTTCGTTCATACTAACTTTGATCAGTGATGTATCTTTTGTCACCAACGAGTTATATAACAAGAACGCCAAGCTCTCTTATGAGTAGTAATAACATTACATAGTTATTGTGAAGTCAACAGCATAGTGGTTGAAAAGACATTTTTCGAGAGAGAATAGACCCCAGCACAAATCTCATGCACAATAAGGATGTACGTCATTAATGAGTTTTAGCGCGTTAAACTCACATCTAAAGTTTCTCACCTCAGTGGACTGGTTAAAAGTTCCACTTGCATGCAAAACATATGAATGGTGTTCGCGTTGTTACATTACACACTGCGAGGCTCAGACTCTCCTTTTTACTGAGGCAAACTATCGAAAGCTGACATATATAAAACCTTTGAATCATTATCAAGGATTGATTTTATCCTAAATTTTCACCGAATCATTAGTTTATCCATAAACCGGGTATCGTCCTATTTTGTCCTCCGTATGAAAATTAATAGTTTTCCTCATTCCTCAGAAGTGTAATGTTTTAATGTTACGCAAAACTTAGTGACATAACCGTTATGTTATGTAAGGCAGTTTGTTGAGAATGACAACCAGTATATGGGCTGCAACACCTGGAAGCGTCCCTATGGACATCCGTGTCACAATCACTGGTACTAGAGTTTACCATTTTACGGGTGTGTACAATTAATCAAACTCAATAACTTCGAAAGTCTAAGGTAGTGTTTTGTTTAACTAAGTAACGTTGTGAAGGCAACTTTGAAAATCCAACAATCGATCTCTTCTCCAGATCTAATGGTTACGGGAAATATAATTATTAACAGCCTGAATGCTACATAATATCTATTCAGGTATACGTTAGGAATGATCTGTTGCATCCAGCTATATTAGAAACGGAGATAAAACTCACTAGCAACCAGCTAAAACGCAAACGATGTGTCAGATCCCAAATGTTCTTATTAATGGAAGAAACCAGTGTTTTATCTAGTTGTTCTTTTCAAGCACAAACTGTATTTCTTATGCCTCTCAACATTAACTTCCTTGTATTGCTTTTAGATTTCAAAACCTACTGGCCGAATGATTGCATGTTACTTCAACAGAAGTAAGGGTTCAACCATCCTTGAATCAGACCTGGAGTTACCGGAACAATTGTGACACACCTATTTGTGTAAATCAACTAGTTAATTGTGTAGTGGGAATTTTTGATCGCTTGTAATGTGCCAGTTATACACCCACATTTGTGGTCGACCAGGTTTGCGGGATGACTGTCCATTTTGTGCACAGAACTGCGGGCAGTGATGGTTATTCAGATGGCACAAGATTTTCATAAAACTTAGTCTAAATGCGCAACCACAAAGCAAGACTAACACTTGGTTGTCAGATTACCAGTAAGCCTAGTAAATGAGTGGAATTGCCCGTCAATTGAAAACTTTATTATTATGCACATATATAGCATTCAATTGTTTGTGCTACTTGTGAACACATTTTAACGCACCCATCTTCTTAATACAAATCAGCTAACCAACATGGGTGAACTCGTAAGCAAAAACAAAATTCTTAAATTCCAACGTCTGTTTTTGAAATAAGTATCGTGGTTCTCAACAAAGGCAAAACCTGAAAAAACTACCGTCAGCTTTGTTTGTACAGTCATATTTGGCTACATATTACTCAGTAACTTCAGCCGATCGATTTATGCGGTTAGAAATTATGGGGAACCAGACTTATATTCGTGAGATAATTGTATGTAGGTTTTTAAAAACGTGTTTGAGAACGATTTAGATATAAATAAGTGTACGGACTTACTCATTCGAGCAAAATCCCCGAAATTCATTGGTGAAGACCATTATGGCTTCTTTGTATGATTTCAAACTTGACCAACATTGTTTTTTTCTACACCCCAAAATATTTGTGTAAACCAGAGCTGTTTATACGTTTTCTGTTGCATGTCACATGAAACCTAGCAGAAAGTCGGTGCCACCCTCTGCTATACTCCGACGCGCTGTATGTAATGGATACTTACGGTTATATGTCGCAAGTCGTTACGCGCGCAAACCCCGAAAAGTCACATGGAACTCACAGTATGTCTTTTAACTTCTATCATTAAGATTTTCCTACTTCTCATTTCCGCTTAGATCTCCGGCTAATCTGGTAGTCAGTAGCTTTAACCATTCGATAACTCAGTGCGATAAAACCGTACAATGATATTATGCAATATGATTCTTACTTCTGTACTGGACTAGTGAATGACATTTGGAAGGGAATGGTTTACGTTTATGCTTAGCGAAATGTTTAACAACATTCTTTGAATATCACTTCCAGTAATAACGCTGTCGAGAGGTATTAGTCAAACCTAGCGGGAGAAAATAACCCAAAACAAAGAAAGACATTGTAGGCCACAAGATGAGCAATTATCTAGCAGATGACGCCTTACTGTTTCTATTAGCAAAGTGTGAGCAACTTGAAATCTTTCATTCGAATTTGAACGAAGGGATTTTAGAAAATGAATCAAGTCTCTTCCTTCCCATTTATCTATCATCAAAATGTGTCGTCCTTCATCAGGCAAGCATTTGCATCAACCGCCCATATATTCTTATCGTTGACGATTACCAAGAAACTTCTGACAGCTATACTTTTATAAAAAACCCGTTTACCTGGGAGTAGACTATGTTTCAGGATTAACCTGTTTTTATCACAAACATCAGTGACGAACAATAATGTGATAGAAAAGAATTAATTAATGATGGTTACCAAAGTATAACTGGCTTGTTAGTAACATTTTCCTGTCTGCACACCTGAACACTTGACTAGGAGTTAATTGGCGAGTTGACACCTCATAACATAGATTATTCTTGCTTGGGGTGGTTAGATGAAGATGAGATTCGAATCAGCACGCCTTATTTTGAGGATGACCATATGCTAAAATGCTACGCGACAATTATGGGATACCGTGTAAACGTGGTAACATCGTTTGCGAATAGTCCACAGGTTGATAAAACCCCGGAAAGTAAATTAACTGGAAAGTAATCTGCTTGTTAAAAGATAATTTTAGGTGAATATTGCTTTTTTGTCCACATACTACGTACCTGTGTGGAGCCATTTAGAGACTACCGACTTCTCAGTTAGTAGTACGTTCGTTTTGAAGAGTTAACAACCAGTAGTTTTTAATGTAACATAAATTAATAAACCAAGCCTTAATCACGGTTGCCATTAGCTTTCATATTTTAAGCGACTTTTTGAGTGGATTGTTCGAAAACGGGCATTACATGTGAGTTGCGCACCTGTCAAAACTCATCGGTTAAGCATACTGTTGTAATAGGTCGATGGAATTGCTCAGATGGACATTACAGTATGGTCTTCCTCATTTAGAAGATAGGTACACTGGATAAAAGCGATTTCCAAAAAGCACAGGAGACAATGTACGAATGCCTTTCGTGGCAATACTAAGCTTTAGTGATGAAATTCAGCATAGCGAAACGCCGTTTCTGATTCTTATCTTGGAAAAGGAATGACTGAGAAGGTTAACAGAATACAAAAAGTATAACCAGATAAGCGTTGGTCAGTCTTTGACAGTCTAATGCTTACCATCAATAAACTTTTAAATACCGATTACAATAACCTGTTAAACCACACGTTTTCATATGAAAGCACCAGATATACCTTCACTATTCTAAATTATCCTATCGCTGATATAAAGTTATGTTTGTAATGCTTCACCGTTTTGGACATACTGTTCATAAAAAGATTTTCATCTTATTCGGTATCCGTACGCCGTGTGTGTTGAGATATTTGCTAACGTCGAAACAGTTTAGATGATCAGATAGACTAGCAAACGGGAAAGACAAAAAACAAACAACTATTGTCAAGTGGGCTATTAAAAACCATGCTTATACTTGATTTGCAGTAATTGCATAGGAAATTTAATTAACTACAAAATAACAGTTGGTTAACCTAGAGTTTATTCTGTGAAACGACTCCATCTTAATAATCGTGCAATGAAGCATTCTCGTCATGGCCCTTTAGTACAGAAATTAAATGGAAATATCTTTCTAAATAACAAATTCAGTGGTCAGACATAAACAATCCTCTGCTGGTAAAATGAAGTTGGTTAAAATAATGCAAACGACAGATGAACTAGCTTGTTTTCAGTTACGCAAGTCAAATATTGATTTTTTGATGAGCAAATACTAACAAAATTTAAAATGTGTACTATTTTTCAACAGTTGAAACGTTATTCCACGTAAACTAAGTTCGACTTGTCGTGTAACACCATCACACTAGCCTCTTCTTCCAAAATGGCCAACTTTGCTCCAAATTAAATTGCGGTTTCCACTTTACTTGTAAACATTTATTTCTAGCCTTGCTAAACCACTCATCATGAATTGTAGGTGAGTTAACGAAATTCTAATTGATAGTTCTTCCACAGTCGCTAATGGCTTCGACAATGTTGCATAACCATATCCGTTTTCATATATTGGTACCAACAATGAAACCCAAGTGTATTCAGTTGTTATTTTACTAGCGCCCATAGACGAATTTTTTTAATGTCACTTCTGGCCTTCCATATGCAACTGGTTATAGAGTGGCGGAAAAATATGTTAACATGTGGATGTTATGAAAGGTTATCAGCCTTCCAAGAGGCGAATTTACAGTTATGGTTAAAACTAAATACACGATATATTTCATCTAACGGTTGTCTCCTACTCCGATATCACAAAGCAGTTTTCAGTCATTTCCTGACTAGCTTCAGCAGTGCATCCATCCATTAAGTCCACTGAAATCACTTTCCATCAGCAATGATTCCGATCAACTGAATACCTGTCTACGATTCCTGGTTACATTACCAGTGACAGTCAGCTTGCTTTAAAAGCTCCATGGATTTACACTTAAACAAAGACAATGCATTTTTTAGAATTGAATGTACGGTTGCTGTCGACGTTGAGTTTTACTCATCTGTGACATAATCAACAAAACATTGTTCTATCCCCTATTGCTTCGCGCTGGGTTTAAATCCAATAGAACAGGTTCGTCTTTAACAATATACACACTTAGGATATGTTAAAAAGGATAATGCTTACAAAAAGTTGTGACATCTCGACATTCAAGTCACATTTCCGTAAACATGAAATAAACCGCTTCGGTTAGCTGAGTTCTTCAAGACATGCGTGCCAACCATGTTAAGCTCTATGTAATTCAATAGACATTTGATCGGAGACGTTCAGCCTGTAGTTGGTTGGCTGTGGACATAATTAAGTTGTATGAAACGCATTAAGTTACACCTAAGACGCACAGTCAGCTTCAACGAGACAATAAAACGAACTTGGCTATTCGTGCAAATATTATACAGAATAATTTCCAGACATTAAACTGAGTTTACTGTTTGCCAACCGTTGGCAATTAACATGTCTCAAACTATGGCGCCTTGTAATTTAACGGAGGTGTTTTGCATTTGTCGGTGGAGGAGAAGGTTAAAAAATTTCTACTTGACGTATGACTAGAAAATAAATTAGAGCAAGCAATTTCTATCCACTTATTCGAAAAGTAAGGATTAGGCACGCGCTGTGCCATGTGATCATACTCCAAGTATTGTAGACTACGATTAAAGCATGAAGCCAAATCTTTGTCCGGGTTGTCACTAGAGGAGTTGGTTGATCTATTTGTTATCCAAAATTATTTATACCTCTCTGATTGTGTGGATAAGATTTGAATGATCACCTGTTTGAACTAGTGGCGACCGCGAGTTTTTGGAAAGATTTCTAAGTGTCAGTATATCAGTGTTTACTCACTAATTATCTGTCTGTTCTCTGTTGAGCTTAAGAGTAAAATATAAACAGACCGAAAATGTGACTCAGTTCTGGACTCTTAGGGCAGTCCTAGAGGTGTCTTTGCTGTTGATAGTGTTAGCTGTTCAGTTAGTGAATTACGTTCGATGTCTATGAGAGATAAAACCGTAGAACAAATAAGAACTTTCAGTATCATACAATGAAACCGATTGACTGTGTGATCTTGCATCACTACGAAAGTTGTAGATGGTGACGCTGCGTTGGTAGACTGAGTTAAGATACCTGATGTGCATAGTCTACTTCGCATCAGTATTCAAAATACTTGCGAACACTAAACCTCATCCCAATCTACGTGTTTCAACAGTATTAGTAGTTCCCCACGTGTGGTTCTCATATTTGGTTAGGATCTATTCAGTCGTAAAACAAAAAGGAAGTTTTATTGACAATTTTCGGTATCACGTTTGACAATCCTTACCCGCAGTGGTAACATACAGGTGCATGATTAATAGTCGATTGAAATTAAATGCATGAGATGGATTTCTATGAGGTGACCACTGTTGTTTAAATGCATTCCGTTGCCGTAACGATTTTTCACCTCTTCGTCACAATATCAACATTGTTTACGTGAATGCTGTTTTTAAGTCAGCTGGCTGTTCAGACAACTGGTCCAGATCCAAATACCAACACATATTGTACTATTGAATTGTAATGATCTAACGGAACGAAAGTCCACGCACATTGCCGCTTTTTGTTACGTTTCATTTTGAAAAATGTTCATCTGCCCCACTATCCACTGAAGAATCAATAAGATACCAGCATACTTGTGCGTTTACATGCAGTCTGACTCCTAGGTGTGAATAAAATTTCAAACTGGTACACTGCATCACGCTAGCATAACGTCTCCGGGTTACACGATTAGCCGCAATAAGACATCGCTGACTATATTGTGTCACATTAAGTCGCCTTTACTGAGGTGTTTGCAGTTTCATTTTTCAAGTTGGCGGCAGTTATACGGAAAATCTACTCCATCTATTCGTGGTTTGTCAACCCTGAAAATCGACACTGTAACCGTAAGTCCAACAAGTTTACGTTAAATTATCGTCCCAAAGTTCGGATGCATGGTACCAAAATGTTGATAAGGATACCAAAATCGTGAATTTTTACAACCACTTACAACGGTCGTTTGAAATCTGTGGCTCAAAGTTGTAGAATATTATTATGACTCCAAGGTATTTCACGGCTCTCAAACTTCGGTCGTTCACAGAGAAATAATCTATAAAAATTACCAGTCCACCTTCTGGGCATAATTACGCAATGGCGATGTAATTTCTGAGCTCAGAAGCAGGTTCACAACACGCATCAATGTAATATATAAGATGCGAAACGCCTGCAGTGCACGACCTGACGGTAGACGTCAGAGTCGATTCCTGTGCATACAACAGTATTCCTGATAGATCGAGTATGTGAACGATAGCGGGTGTGATGTCTTTAACTTCCATAATTTCAAATATCGCTCAGAAACTAAACAGTGCGAAGTAATAGATATAAATTATATAAGAATTGGAAGATAAACTAAATCCTCTTCCACATACACGCAGTTGATGTTTATGAGTTGCTAGCAGTAGACATGAACACATGTTTGACACACTTAAGCTACAGAACTTACATGACTGTTAGTGAAAGTTTTGCTTAAGTTCCTCAGTCACTGTGCGAGTACCAAAAACACTACAACTGGTCATAAATATTTTTGCAACAGAGGAGTAGTCATTTTATTTAACAGGCCGACTGACTTCCCAGGTTGACAGCCAGTCCACAAACAGGCCTACTTCCTGGAAGTTATAAGCACTCCTTTCGAATTGGCAACTGAACCGTTAAGAATATTTCCTATGCAAACAATGTAACTTATTTAGGTGCACCCAGTGTCACCAAAGCCTGTCTTGTCATCGCGCACACTATAAATGAGAACATACATACAGCTGTTCCTCCATACAGGTATCAAGCATGTTTGTAATAGACATTTCGGCAACTTCAAATGAACCGATAAGCTGCGCAAGAGACAAAGTATTCTGGTAACACCCAAATGTTAGCAAATCAAGTAACACAGAACCGAATTTGACAAGCATTATTTGGCGCTGTATGTTCTCCCTGAGGATCTTTGACTTACTTCAGCTTTGCTGCAATCGGTTCTGAAAACCAGGCTAAAGGCCTAGAGCTATTGAGAGTCTTACACGTAACAGTCTTGTAACAGCTTTATCTTTTTCAGTGTCCAAAGATCACCTCAAGATATTCGTGTGCATATGAATCCGTTTGCATTAATTCTTTGTATCTCTGTAAACAGTCAATGGAGCAGGATATGTCGAGCAGGTTGACACCATTCAAAATAGATTTCATGCGTCTAAGTCCAAGAAAAAAGTTTAAAACCGCAAACATACTTTTCGAAGCAAAAATAAGATATAGATTAAATGTAGTGTTTGTAGTTTCATGGAGGATAGTAATAACAGAGTAGTACTGTGTCGCTTGTAGCTATGGGCTTTTGTATGTTAATTAAGTTTGATATTCTTATAATGAAAAAAGTCAATCACTGGATCGTTTGATTCAAGCACTTGTACAGCTTGTGACGTCGATTTTTGGTTTGCGTTTCATTGCGATAGTGATTCTTTATTTGGTTTCCACACATATATACTTGGTCTTCTTTTTGTGGTCGACCCGACAAACGCTTTCCGTGTATTCATGCATCGCCACAAGCCCTTCATCTTCAGGTCACTCGGAGTGCTGCTTGTCATGCGTAGCAAGCCAGCCCTCTATGTGCAAAAGTTCATAATCTTGTAACTCCATTTGCTATGGTTTTGATTGATGACAGACTATTGTATAAACTAACTTGATATATGGATTTAATTCGTTGGAATATTTTTGATGTTCACCTCTGTTATGTGTGGCAACTGACGAGAACATACGAAATGGTACTACCTTCTTGCAAAACCGGTCTTCTAATTCCATCATTCAAATTCGTAGCTTAGGAAGGATGCTTTATATTCTTCTTTTGTTATTTAAAATAGACACGGAGTTTTCTGTAATAGTCTACACATGTTGTCAAGTTCAGAAAAATTTATATATTCTCACGTGTCCGTTTATTCAGGTTTTTTCATTTTTCATCGTTAAGAAAGAAACTAGTTTAAGAACAACCGTTTAAGTAAAATGTATAAACAGTAGTCATAGAAATTAGCGAATTTTAAGAGCACACCATGCTGGTGTTAGTGGTGTTAACAGCTGCACAACAACTTAAGCAGCATTGGTCAGATGGCATTGCCTTCTCTGTCCAATCACAACCCAGCGATTAGTGAATACAGTTGGCTGGTTGTAGCTATTGGTCGGAAGCCGTTGGATGATGGCTTAGAACAATTTCGAAATCCACACTGATCATTTGGCACGAAATAACCAGCACGCATACAAGACAATTCAAACATCTCAATTCAATAGCTTCACATTAACCTCGTTATCTAGAGGATGCAGAACTTGGCACGGAGCGTGCAGCAAGATGCAGGTGTTTTAAAAATGACGGAAATAAACGTGTAGACAGGCAAGTATTTCCTAGTTTATGTATTAGTCGAACGTAACATATGAGCAAGAAATTACTTTGTTACTGCAACTCAGGTTTATAAAATATCTGGATATTTGTGAACAGTTTTCAATATAGATATAGCGGTCTAAATGTTTGTGTTTACGTATGAACCGTTTTTCATAATTACTGCACAGTTAAGCGCTACTTTTGATTATCGACGCAATGCTATTAACTGCAATGAAAAATTTACGCACACAAAAATATACTTAAAATCGTGGTGTGAATTCAGTTGGCTTTGCCTGAGACAAAATATATATATGATTAAAAACTTTTTGACTATAGAGTTAACTTCCTATCAAATTTTAAAACAGTGTGTTCCTTTCCGTCTCAA
Source organism: Paragonimus skrjabini miyazakii (assembly GCA_014338405.1). Taxonomy (NCBI): domain Eukaryota; kingdom Metazoa; phylum Platyhelminthes; class Trematoda; order Plagiorchiida; family Troglotrematidae; genus Paragonimus; species Paragonimus skrjabini miyazakii. Next base: position 88,273 of record JTDE01022027.1, on the reverse strand, counting down.
AAACGGTGTCAGTAAATATTCAGCTTGCTTACGTTCATTATGGCTTTGTTGACTAGCTTCTTCTCTTCACGAGTATCAATGAAACAGACGCGGTTGTTGTACGATCGAAATTGTTTTAGGCGATTAAGGTAAAAATCGGTGACGATTGCAATACATACAATAAACCGAACATGTAGAATAAAAACACTACTCGCTTGCGTCCACAGAACCTTTATGTCAACCGGGTGAGCGGCGGATTTAAACCAAAACATCACGTTTATCAGTCGAAAAGCTTTGGACAAATTGTTAATGACAGTCGAGTTGAAGTCAGCCTACTATGATAATATAGAATCACTTAAGATCATCTATATACACGCAACTTTGTCGTCTCATTTGAAGACAACGAAAAACACGCTACCGAATTTGACGATTACGAAGGCTGTGTCCATTACAGTACGCTTAATCAGTGTTGTTCCATCAACAAAATGAACCATAGTTTGACGTGAGCAGAAATGAACTGTGTGATGAAAATAGAGGAGCCAACTCTTATTGAAAGGGTTGAACGTTCGTCCCAGCCAAATGCTGTTGCCTGTTGAGGTCCTGTTGCTAGAGGTGGGATTTTTAAATTCATCTAACTATTACGAATTTATCTGATCGTAAACATGAGGCAAGCAGGTAGCAATATTTTAAAGCGGTGTGCACAACGAAACGAACGAAGATTTTGTTAATAAAGTACAAACATGGTTTCATTTATTTCACCGTAAGCAATACGAAAGTTGACGATTGTTTTTAAAATTAACGTTGTTAACTTAAAGAATCCATTGCTACTCAACTAATCACATGTATAGGTCAGCCAGATGAGGGCATATAACTTTCAACATGCGTTACAATAAATTATACCGAATAATTTGTCAACTCCTGAATAGAGTAAACGTGCGTTCACCGCCGAATGTGATTTTCGGCTCGAAAGTGGCGCCAAAACGGTTGACGTGTAACTCTAACAAATAAACGAATCAAACTGGTGAACATTCGGTCAGTTAACTCATTTTTGACATGCACGCTATGTATTACGTTGTTTTGTATAGCATAGCGTTTGTTCACTCAGCTCGTGGACGAGCCATCACCGTTCGTGTTTTACGTTAACACGTCAGAAAATTACCTACAGTATGTTTGAGGGAAACCCGTGTGTGGCGCACAACCCAGCACTGCGTAATCGTTCGTTGTGTTCCTGTTTGGCACGACCGGTCCGTCAAATGTTGCTACTGGGAGGTTGATTTTATATTAACGACTGATTTTTTGTTGTCAGAGCGCTTAAAATTCAACATTTAAAATAATCAAAAAAATAGTTTGATATTGAAAACAATTAGGAGTGGAAGTAGCATTCCAAAGATGACTCAGTAAAATTATAATGAGCAAAGTCAGGTTGTATTCCAGTGTTTTGTTTAGGCGTATACGACGATACATCAAAATCGATATAAGTGCGGTAAATAACAGCAAACTGGGCTGTATAAGTACTCATGATGAAAAGATTGTACTAATCCGTATGAGCAAGTTGAAGTACTGAAAACAAAGTATTGAACTCTGAATACAAGCTGGTTGCATCACTGATTAACAAAAGCGAATCAGTTTCATTCAGTTTGGACTGTGTTCCATTTTGAATCCACAAACATAGTTAGCATTTTCGTAATTTGGACAGTGTTGTAAGAAATGAGTTTTGCGTCTACTGGGTTCATTCTGCTTTATTGCGTAGTAAACTTTTGCAGTATACGAGTTTAGTAGGCAGTGCAAAAAAGGATTACTTATACTGATAAAGCGCACTTACTCACCATTGGCATTAATCAACCAAGCAAACTAGTGCTGGTGAAACTGTAATTTGCGACACTATATGACGTTTTCCGCTTATCGATGGCTATTGATTTTGGATGCTGATCCTCAAACCGACATGTCATGATCGGTTTCGTCCTTGCTTCAGCTGATCAGTTAGTGATAATCCGAACGAGGCCTCAAACAGGTTATCATTGGTTTTACTATTCGACGCTGTTATCTGCTTGACTAACAGCTCTATGAGCACCGCTTATGATGCGTGAATTCGTACATACTCAAGTGAAAACTGTTTTTTTATCCGCTTTTCTGGATGAACGTAGTCCACTTTAGATTATCAGTTTGCACTGGCTGCGGCTGCAAAAGCTCCAAATGATGTTTGTGGTGTTTTACGACGCTCGCCCTCGAAACCCTCCTCAGTCAGACTATAATTATCCGATGAGTACAGACAAGCAGGAAAACAGTTGTAAATTAGCGGTTTGAAGATGAACAGCAGGAAACAGTGTGAGCTCAGTTTCCAACCCATGTGGATGTAGCTAGTACAAACTGGCATCTTGAGGCAAACTGTGTCCATCTACACTAACGGGTGAAAACAAGCTGAAACTCTGAGCTCTTCCTTCCGTAATGTATTGGAAAATCTCTGCCAGATTCAATTATGAATGGTATATATCAACGTGTATTGAGCGATTGATGTTGCCAGGTTTTGAAATGTATCATATCGCTCTGACAGGATTGAGAGAATTGGGTTTGCATGGCTTTTTTAAGAACTAAGATCTTGATGTTTACTGATTCGAATACGCGTTTGCTGCTAAGTTCTGGCTGCTTAGATTAACCAACACCGGAAACCTTGTAAATGACATGAGTTTCACTACTGCGTATTAGGTTTGCTGCAAGACCAGCCGGTAGCGAAAACAGTGCATCTCATTGCTGTCATAAACGAAACTTTAGCAGAAGTCGAATTATTCACTCTATGGAACAAACAAAGATAGGTGCTCAGGTTCAGACATGTTAAAACCATTTCGGCAGGTGAAAGTTTGTGCTGACTTGGTCAGCAAATGACGTTTGTTGGCCACTCTTCTGTAGCTTCGTTATCTTCATGAAAGCAAATTCAGTTGGTTCAGTAACGTGGTGTTTTCAGCAGGCCAAGGTTGCAATAAATCAGTGTAAACTATGAAAATTCAGGTACCTGATTTTCCAAGTATGTTCCCCATAGGTAAATTATGTACAAAATTATAGGAAGCGTTTTAACAATATGCTGACGAAAAGTTTGAAACCCGACCGATTTGTTGATTCAGGTATGCTCGATGCTACCTCATAAGTAATCACTGTTATTACTTTAACGACACATTATGGCTCCGTTGATAGCTTAATCTACGTTCTACTCTATGTGAATACAACAGCCATTACAAAGTATTCAGTCAAATAGACTGTCCATTTTAACATTAACAATACCTATGTGAAACTGTTTCTTTAGAAATAAAAGTGACGTTGATTGTGGACAGTGGCGATGAAGTAGAAAACCTATGCTAAAGTGGTTTGGGTAAGTACATTTGCCGGTTACAGATAATTATCTGCACCAATTAAACAATCGCGTTCAAAAAAAACATAATTCACCCTAGTCATGTGTTTGTTGTCAAAGTTCTGTACCTCTGGTAAATCAATTAGCCAGGAACAGTCTGGCGCATATTGTCTTGCTATTATTTGCTTCAGTGGTTACAAACTTAGTAAAACTATCGTTCGCGCTTTTATTATAATGCAGTAAGTATAAGTAGCAGTGGTCACACCGGAGGGTTTGGACAAGGCGTACAGTGTTCAGATACTTGAGACGTCGGTGTGAGTGATTTCGTTCTTACCGAATCCAAAAAGTGATATTTCAGCAACACTTGGACCTCCACGTTAGTTTGTGCTGCTTGTTGGAGTATCCGGGCGGGATATGATATTCACTCAATGGTAGCTACATTATTGATACATAGTCAGCTATATTCTTAATCACGACACTGAAATATATCGGCTTGTAATAAAAACAGTGTGTTGAACAGCAGTGAAGTAAAGATATCATTGGGAATTGGACTTGAATATTTGTTATGTTGGGGCACAATATCAATGTAGCTGACGGTGAACCGACCACGATTGATATCAGACACCGAGTTAAGAACGATTGATCTGGTCAAAATGAGGTGCGGACTGATCTTGTGACTCATTGCAATCTGGGGGTGAAGGAATTTAAGAACACTATATATGGTTCCAACTAAAGGTCGGTGAGATGAATAACAAAGTAAATGGTAAACTACTTATACTTCACTTGCGACATTGATATATTCACCTGGTATTTTTCTGGACTTTTCGGATCTATTGGTAAAGTTTTTTCGGTTTGCGTCAAATGTTCCCAATAAAAGTTCATGAGCCCAGCATTATAAATAAGGCTGAACATGTTCTAAGTCGACCAGTCGAAATTGTAGTATTCGTTTAGTTTGTTCGCTTAATATACCATCATTCCACTCAACAAAGTTTGACAGAACTTTATTGTAACGGTGGTGTTTGCAGTAGTACAAAGAAAAAGAATCCAAGTACAGAGATCATTGATGAAACAATCTTCAAAGGCCTTGTGTGGCTACTTCGTGTTCTACAATCAGAGCCCTATCGAGCTGGTTATCTGAAACTGCAGATTTCCATTGCTCTAGGCATGTAAAACGATTTTTCTACACGAAGGTTTTGAACACGGAGGAGATAAATAACACTCAACACAATTTATTCATCAAACAAGGTTAGGTACACTTCCTCGTCTACAAATTTCACATCATATTTCAAAAATTTCATGGATCATAATAACATTTTGGTGTACAACACACTAGTAAAATATGGAGACGTTTCTCTCAAGTTTGAAGTTAAATGATTAGTGTATTTTTGGAAAAAAATTCAGCCATGTAACAGTTTAGTATGCGAAATGCACTCATAACTTAGGAAAGTGAGTGTGAATGATAGGAAAACTGCTGTAGGTTCAACCACAATTTCACAATTCTGAGAAAGTTATAATTCTCTGCCCGTCGCTCTCATTCGTTTCATTTTACCGACGAATTATTGTCAGATTCTTTCAAAAAATATGTCTCACTACTTTCACTTTCAAAGTGAATACATATTGTTGGTCTTTAAGCATAATGCTGTATTTTCAGTAAAACACAACAAACTAGATTACAAGAGAGTTAGCAAATAAAATACTCCGACAGGGTTAGCCATATAAGAGCTTCTTGCGTGTCTTCTTGCTAAAGTGTTCAACTCGCAATTAAAGTTCGTTTGTAATTGCCAACTGTTCAAGGATTTAGTCACTTTGCTCTTCCATACCAACCAAACATTTTTTTGACAAAATACATCGGGTTGGTTGAGTAAACACAGATTTCATGCCCATTTTGAGGTGAATTGAGCAAGTATAAAAAACTCAATTGAATAAACTGAATAATGTGACCCATACAAAGTAGGGTTGTTCCGAACAACCAGCGTATGCTGATTAGGTCATGCTTCTTATGTGGTCGATTAACTAGTAGTCCGCATAACATTCGTTTCACAAGCACTCGAATGAGAGTTCAAGTGCTTTCATTCAAATGAAGATGCACATTTCTTGTTGGATTTTGCTGAGGAGGGTCTTCAGCCTGAAGTATCTTGGCCTCAACGTTTTTGTAAGTGAGAAAACTATAGACACTAGCGAGAAGCGTTTTGTCCCCGATTTCAACAAAAACCACCATAGCACATCTAAGGACATCATATGACCTTGAATCGGGCGCACCACTTTGAAGCAAATTAGCTAAGGGTACACAGCATAAAAACCGTAAAAATGTTCCAGAATGGTTATCTCGCAAAATAACCACTAGTCACATATTTTCATTGACAAGATAATATTTAGTCAGATGTACTCTATCCTTTTAAGTTCCGTATAATATATTTGAATCAAGGATATGGATTTTAAACGTGAAATATAACCACATGTAGTTAAGAGACTGAGAATGATTGGAGCCACTTTGTAAACGTTGTTGGGTTTGGTTTGGTTTCTTGTGTTGGATGGTCACAAACACCTACTTTTTATTTGCCAAAATGCAATAAAACTACAACGGTCAGAATGTAATACTAGGCAGGTGTTTCAAAACAAGCACTCGTAAATGCGTATTGCTCAAATGTTTCGTTTTATCTGGTTGTAACCAACCAGAAATTGCAAGTTTGTAAGCTGAAGAGATATCCCCACTTTCTCGGTAGGATCACTATTCGGAACCGTTTTCTGTTCAGTTGAGTTTACACAAAGACTGAAGGCCTCTATCTACTAAGATTGAGCTGAGCTGAAACGCCACATTATTTCAGTTTTAACTGTATCTGCGTATTCGAGCGCTTTCATGCGAATGATTTCCATCTAGTTTCCGTTTAGATTACATCACTTTTCTTACCTAGCTTTCATCACGACAGCTCAGATATCCTCGATACAGCGAGCATGTAGCCGCATTCAGTTGATCGCCTTACGCAGAACTGGCGATGTGCATTTTCTGCCATCATAGACTTCAATCGGATTTGTAAAATTTCAGAAACATCATTTTCTAACACAGTTGTTCTGGTCTACTAATACGTGCTACTTTCTCACCACACGCTCATACATAAAATATGTACCAAGCAAATCGTTTCAGAAAATAACAACACATGCAACACGGAAAACTTCTACCTTTTTCTTCCTAATGTATGAAATCCTGATTACTTATGAGTAGTAAGGGATTTTTATTTTCATTTAGATTGAACATCACCCACAATTGATCACAGCTGTCGCATTCCCATAGAATTTAATCTGTATGAAATCTTGTCTAAGCGCGACATGTTCTCATGATGCCCAATAAAAAGCCAGAGGCTGGAGACATGTTTGTTATGTTGGAAGTTACAGAAACATAATCGCAGCAGGAAGAGAAATTTTCCCCCAAGATTTTATAAAAAATGATGTGTTCAAGATCACTTTTTTTGCGGAGTTGAATATATATAGCTTACTTGATTGAGCGAGCTAGAAGTGAAGGCAGAATAATGTAAACCATGAAGTCCTGTTCATTGACTAAAACATCCCCATACATAATTTGTGATAGGTTTACGGAAAGCAAGCAATGGTAGAACTTGCCTACATTTAACTATGAACTTCCTCATGGGAAAGAGGTGTCCTTAATTTCCAACAGTAAGCTGCTTGAATCTCACAAATGATCATTCGTGAACAAAATAAACTGAAACAGAACATACTTCTAAAATTGATGGTTTACCGCATTAGACAATTAGTTAACTAGGTTTGAAAGTTGATTTACTTCGCCTATGAAACCCTGATTCAACATCAACTTTTAGCCACTATACAGTTCTGTCTGGAATTGAAAGAAACCAATACATTTCTTTCTGGCAGAAATTGTTACAGGCAAACGAGGAAATTAAACAACATAAACGATGTTTGTTTGTCGTTAGTCAGCAATGACCTATGAACTTGCCCACAAGAAAATTCACCACGACGGCAGGCAGGTTTCTTCAGGCTATTACTGCAAACTTAAAACTAACCCCAAGACTGATTGAAGCATGCAAGTTTTCTTCATCGTAATGTGGTTTGTCATGCTTTTTAGCTGACTAGCCTTGTATAATCGTGTTTTTTACTCACATGACCCGCAGAGATACAGCAAGAAAGACACCCGACAGTTTACAACTATTCATAATTTTTGCACATTCCTTTCCAGTTTGGTGGCATCACTTATCTAAACTGCACAGGATAAATGACAGATTCACGATGGGCGCTTTTAATTATCTGTTGCTTACAAGTGAAATCACCAATGGTCTACCGTTGGCATATGTAATAGATTTAGGGGAATGGAGCAAGTAGTTTATAATTCAAACAGTTGTACATGAGATATGTGCGCTTTAGTTCAGTGGAGCAGCCTGCATCACTTGAAAGGTATCACACACTATTTGCTGTTGTTTTCAGCGGATTGTACTTTGCGGTCCAACTTCTTAAATGCAGCCAACTCTTAGGAGTTTGGGAGAAGCTTATTTTTTCTTGTAAACAAAAACGGCATTGTATGTTCAACGTAACAAAGTAACAAGTTGACTGGTCTAGTTTGACTATAGAATTATCACTAAATTTGGGCAAAACTGGGTTGGTATCTTGCGACCGCACGATGCATACAATAGTCATACTACTGAGTGATTGGCGTCGACGGATTTTATGCTTTCGGCCTCTTCTACCCAGGACTGATATCGTCACTGGCCACACTGGTCATTTTTTATAAATACGATGACGCTAGGTTTTGATTGTTTTGGGTATGCAGATATTAGTGCTACTGAGAATGAACTGGTAAACAACAGCTAGGCATTCGCTTATAACTAATCATTGTTTGTCATTGCAAATAACTCCCTAAAATAGCCCACGTTGATTGAAGGAACTACGCTTAAAAGTTGTGCTTCTTTGAATTCAATGTTGGTAACTATTTTGCTTAGATCGAGATTTTAATTGCAATAATTAAGCCTGCAAACTGATCGTTGTCAGAAATTTTGTAAACTAAGAATGTGTATGGAATACCATTCATTGCTTTCGCCACAATAATCTATGTGACTAATAGAATACAGACATTTCGCAAGGAAGATGGGGGTACACCTTTCTGAAAATTATGTGGCTAGATCTGTGACAAGCTTTCAGCAAGCAGCATTCGAGCTAATCTATATGTTATTAGGCAAGAAGTGGTCATTCGTAATTTCTTCCGGAAGAGAACATCACTTTTTTGATTGGAGAAGGTCTTGTTATGCTTTTACTTGAAGTACAATCCTACTGCTATGTTCGTTTTAATCTGGAAACGTAAAAAACCTGGACATTATATAATTCGAGTTAACTACCGTGATATTACTACCCCAGTTCGTTTTAAGTATACTATCGGTTATATCAGTAACTGACTGGGAGTTCTTGGGGTTTAGTATGATTGGTTTGTCCCATTTGAAGTTGGTTTCACTTTAACGAGCATACTGAAATAAACAAACCCACTGGAGGGATAAAAATAGGAGAAAATGCACATTGCTCATGTACGCTTCAAACTGGGTTTGACGGTTCCACAAGGACTTGGAGTAAAAAGACAAACGAAGATGTTCATTTCAGAGTTTGTTTGTTACATTATTGTGAACTGCAAAACCTAAACGAAATTATATCGATTATGCCAGTGTACATTTTGGAAATCAGTATACATCTAGTGTTGGTTACTGGTCAATCGATGAAACTCCATTTCAGAGGTGGTCACGCCACTTGAAGACTTGAAGTTAAATCACGGGTATATACATTTATTCTTTAATCAAAGACCATGCATTCCGTTTTTCAAACATCGCTCCTAAAAAATCAGCAATGTATGTGGATTTGGCCCAGTCAAAGCAGAATTTCCGAAGCAGAAATAGAATGGACTCGGATGAAGAAAGTAGCATGTGTTTAGTAATCAAATTTCATTGAAACCATAAAACCGAATTCCTGGATGTAACCGCTTTTTTGCAGTACATACCCAGTGAACTTTCAGCTCTGTTTACAGTCGGGAAGAGCACAATCTTACGATATATTTGTCATGCTCAATGATTCATCCACCTGGGATGACCACTATCTGGAGTACTGTCAATACAACCGCAAATAATGTTATAGGAGCTGTAGATGTCGGAGTATGTAATTATCGACGCATTCGCCACGTATGTGTGCTATGTCACGTCAGTTTCAATGGAATCTTTGAAATGGTACTCAATATGCGATTTTTGTAGTTGTGGACAGCCAGTTGGATTGCAATCTATCATTCTTTACATTAAAGCGATGTCTCTGAAGACAACTGCGGATCTGCGAAAATAGGATGCTATTGTTTTTCTTAGAGTTCATGCTGCTAGTATGCACTAGCGGCAAACAAAGAAGATTGAAGCCTGAAACGTCTGTCTTTTGGTGTACTATATAACATCCATAATTTACGACCGGCTTCATTCTTATATTATGGATTCAATGACCTACCGTGTCTTTCCTGCTACCAGACAAGCAGTTGTAAAAACCTTAAATAGCCTCATGATGACAAAGCATAGACGCCTAGAAATGGCACAGAGTAAGGACATGCACTATCATGCGCTGAAAGAATGTTGCTACCAATGATGCATTCTTACCATGTTTACTCTCAGAAACACACAAATAAGCAGCGGAAAATCCTCTCATTTTGTGAGAAAACGGATAGTCAGCATAGTGGTAGTGTCACAGTTAGGGCGACTTTACGCAATAGATTGCTTCAACCGACCGGAAGCGCACGTAATCTGACATGTTCGAAGTAGCTTTGAAGTTGAATTGTCGATGAAGTCGCTTGTCAACAACTAAAAGATCTGAATTTAACCACGTGGGGCACTTGGGCTACAGAGTACAACTGGAAAGGAGTGTTAGACATAATGTCCTCAACAATTGTGACAAACGTAAACCAGATCCAAGGTCGTGCTCAGATTTCAAGTAGGTGGATTGCCTTCAATACATGCGTTGTTACAGCAGTGGATTTCGGGTTTATTCTAATCAATTTCGTTTGGTATCGGCCAAGTTGACTTATTTAGTCGCACGTAATATATATTCTAGCCTGCTTATCTGCAATAATTTTCTTCACAAGGTTCAGCAATTATCCCGTTTTTTGGAATCAGTTAGGTATAGATAGTTCGTCTGGTTCACACTAAGTGACGAAGCCTGCAAATAATTTCCGTGTACAAGCATGAACATTAGCAATACTTCAGATTTAGCTGCAATGGACTGTTTGGATAGCAACAATCTGGTTGACAAGTTCATTTTGGTTTATGTGCGTGACAGAACTTACTGATAATCCGTCATGACTCGACCTCATCAGTCCGTAAATTCCACCTGAGTTTTCACCCGCTTCTCTCGCAGCGCAACTTATGTCCGGCAGCAAGCCTGCATAGCTGCCTATTCTGACAATCTGAGATTTTCTCAATGTATTTTGACCCAAAATGATTAACCTGAAAAAACCACACAAACCTTCTACATCTTGGTTGGCAATAAGTTCGGCATATTTTGTATTCCACCCTCTAACACTCACTTTTGTCGTCATATACTGCGCCCTCACCTGGATTGTATGAACGCTTCCTCCAAGTCCTCATGTTCTACTGACCACAGTGTGTCGCACACATGAAGATATTATTTGGTTCATGGCATCTTTTAAAGCTCACGAAGTTGACGCTGACATATTTTCCTTACTTTGCCAATGACACACTTTCCGTAATCAGACTGCCCCTCTGCTTATGTGAGTCAATTTGGCAGCATACATGTCTCTATTGGAAATCCGATATATTAAAGTGTTTATGAAATCATTGTTCTCAAATATAAGAGGTTGCTTCGGAACAAGATAACTCACAGTCAATTGATATCTGTAAGGTGCAACGAACTTGGGTGATTCGGATACTGTATTGAGACCTTAAAAGCGGGCGACTATAACCGTATACCGATCAGGATAAACCAATCATATGGGGGAAAAAGTGACCGTTCAGTCTAGTGAAAGTGAAAAAGGTTGTTTGTATGCTGTATTGATTATTTTACAATTAAGTGTTTTTTGAAATATACGAACGGTTATTGATAACAGTCATTCATTTTGATGTAAACAAATTAACGTCCGTATTGAACAGGCAGAATGGTAAGACGTGATCTTATTTAATTCTGTTTAAAAAAAATGACGTGGTGCAGCTAATAGTTTTTGATCAGTCTGTCAATTATGTGGTTGTAAATATACCTTATGAAATGTTTCGCCAATTATTGTCATTAGTGCGACTGATAAATCTTTCTACGGAACTCCATTCATCTAGTCCGTTGCAGCTCATATTAACGTAACATTCTATGATTACGACAACTTAACTATCAGAAGAAGCTCAAGTGTACCATCAAAAAATGTTAAATTGTGCCACATCATATTCACAGACTATTGAATCTGTTACGGTTAAAACGTTAGAACACAAAAGAGGGCCATTTTTGCGGAAAATATGATAACAGCTCTTCAAAACAATGGAGATGTATGCTAAAGTGAGCTACTTTATATTTAACTAAATGGCGAAATGTTAAAACGGCTTGACCGGTAAAAGCTAGCGACTTCCACAGGAATTTGCGTTGCAGAAAAATTTCACCTCAGCCAACATAATCAGTGTACTATAAACCTAATTTACGAGACAAAACACCGCATTAGAACAAAGCGTCATCTTGTGAGGAATCAGTATGGATATTCCATGACTTATGGAAACCAGTCGATTCTGCTGGCAGTGAATAGTTTCATTCGAACTTGCAGACGAGTGTAGAAGGTGGTTATTTAAGAATACGAACAACTCTGATGTTCTGCTAATCCAACTACATAAACATTCATGGTAACATGATGGCACTTCATCCATGTACTCGCAGCTGGTCAAGCAGCAACTGATCAAGTTTACAGTTGTAGTTTTGAGTTCTTCAAGTCTTTGTGACTGTACTTATGATAACAGGATTGTCGTGGATATGTTGTACATGCTGAGAAGAAACTGCAAAACAAGAACCTACAGAAGAAAGAGTAAAACTCGACATTGGAGGAAATGTAACAAAAATACAAAGTGAACATGATTTCTAAGCAGTAATAATCAATTAATTGGTTCAACGACAAAGTATTGCCTAAACTTTGCTTCGCAATAAAATATAATCGGGTTGTACCAAAATTTGTTAAATCTTTATGAGCTTCTAAAACTGACACAGTTTTGAACAATATGAGTCAATGAACGACACGATAAACGGCAATAAGTTTAACGGGTGTTATGCAGTTGATGAGTCAATATGTGTTAACGTGTTCTAGAATGTTGGAGAGGTTTTTTGAGGTAGATATTTTTGCAATACTGTCAGAGTATCTCTGAATTATACAAGTGTTGACTGAGACAAAATCAATGAAGCAGGTAGTAGTGAAACCTTTTTCAAAGTCATACTTCCAAACTAAGTCTGCGAACATATTTTTCCAAAAAATACCTCAACAAGTTTATAAGTCTATAAAGCCTTCATACAACACATTGGTCGAAGATTGATAGAATAATAATCACGGTCTGTGACAGGTCAGAAAATACAGACTTGTACTGAGCAGTTTACCATATGATGGTAACTGAACAGCAGGATTTCCACATCAAGTGCGCCACAGTTCGCCATGTTTTTTCAACCGGGGTACTGAAGTCCCGATTCAGGAGTACGTGCTAGCTATATTTGTATATGAAAAATGAAGTGCTTCTCCATTGAGAAAACGTAATTTTATTATTTTAGACTGCTGTATAGGGGACTATGTAAGTCGTACAATGAGACAATTTGGAACAGAGGCCAGGGAATGATACCCAGAGTACGTCACGAGAGGAATCAAAAATTGTTAGCATTGGCCCTGACGAAACACTGACGTAAAGCGTTCTAACGTGAGCATCGACCAGTCTTTCCAGTTCGCCAGTGGAGTGATCAGATAGCACACAAGGTATGTGAATGCTGAAAAGGAGCCACAGTTAAAACGGTAGCCAGTGGATTACCCCACATTACGCTGTGTTGTGAAAAGGACTTTGAGAGAGTTTCTGAAATTTCTTAACACTGTACGCTGCGATTCATCTGCGTTTCAGTCATTCAGACTAAACCAACCTGTGAGTTCACAAATTAGACCTGATCCCTTGCCACTTGTTTCATGACGATTGGTTCATTTCGTGGTCAAATAATATTGTCCAGTTTATCATACTAGATGAAAGTTTTGTAGAAAATCATACGTTTATCAACGCATTTATAAATCACTATAGCTCGCTAGCAAGCGACGATAATGATTACCCAATAATTTTCGTTTTTCCATAATAGGCCGGAGAGGTTTATTGTAAACCATAGATTAATGTAATTTGTATAGACTAACATACTGATGCTACTGTGACCGGTTTCCGTCACACATTATTCAGTTACTTTGTTTGCTTGCATGTTCATTTCTAAACTAAAACGTAAAATGTTGATAATGGTTTGATTCTGAATAGTTAACAGAAGCTAAACTGATAATACACAGAATATCGCTCCAACAACTGTATGCTCACAAGCCAGTAAAGTTTATTGGTTTTAGATAAATCTGTGAGCAGCATGGTACATGTGGAATACACTGTTTAATTCAGTAAAAAAAAGGTGAAGCAAAATGTGTCTACAACTTTACCACCGATAGCCAAGATACGGGCTGATGTAAGGCATTATATGTGCAAGTATACCGTGACGTCTTTCACACTCGCAACGTTGATCCCTGCTATGTAAAATAAGATCTTTCATCAATCTCGAATTGGGTAAGTCTGTTGTGACTGACAAGACATTGATAAAAAAACGTGACTAATTACGATTATTCGGTCTCAACCATTAAATTTTGAACGTATTTTATAGTGGATTACAAAGCTAAGCTTAAAAAAGACATGCTTCGACTCCTGTTAACATATTTTCGTGCTGTGTTTCCGGGCCGAACTGGGTGTGTCGCCTTGAACTAAATTATCACGAACATCACTACAAAATTCACTACTCTTATTATTAAAGTTAAGGCGTTGAAAACAAATTCAATACGTCGATGTGGCTCTAAATTGTATAATTTACCAACTTAAAACAATCCCAACTAACGATAAGATTTTCACCAAATACAGCACAATTGATTTTTGTACATAAGCTAGAAAATATGTTTAGCGTGTACTTTATCAGAAAGTTTAATTCATTTACGTTAATTATTTGCAATAAAAATGGTAACTTTATCAGTCTGTCATTATGAAAATTACTGAACCCGGTCGTTCATATTTTATAAACTACGAAGTGGTATGATTTTGCTTTTCAAAACTATGCAAGCCAAGTAACTCAGGACATCCTGTAGACTGAACAAAACCACAGCCGGCAATGTTTGTCCCTCTACCAAGCTTTCATCATCAAGTTTGTATATGTCGGTGTCAGAAGCAACTTGCTTGCGATTGTTTATTTTCGACAAGACGTTCGTTTCAACAACCGTGACGAACATGAGAATACAGTGGCATTCTTTGCAAGCCCAACTGCGAGATATACAAAGTAGAACGTAGTAATGCAACGGTCGAAGCGTTAGTGATATTGGATCACTACAGATCCGTCGTTTACATTAGCAACGTTTAATCAAACGACGTTTAACCCCATGAATTTCGCTTGCAAGTTTACCTTCTGTTTGAAAGTAAATTTAGTCTTTATGCGGTATGCAAGTTCCTTAGTTTACTAAACTGTTTTATACGATGTGATGAGTACCAGTCTGTTACAATGGACAGTTCACGTGTTAATCTAGACGAGTCTTTTTTCAACTCTGTCATTAATGAAATGTGCACCCTTTCTAAGAAGTAAATCGCAACATACTTTCATCTCAGTTTTCCAGTAACCCCTTCATATTTCGTTATCAAGGTTGCAGCAAACTACTTGAGATATTACAAAAATATCCCGGAATTGGGGATTGAAAATTATGTCTGACAAAATAGCAATGTCACTTATAAAGTGCTGCAACTGTGTGAGAGTTATGGCAATAACTTAACTAAACACATATTTCTCACATAAGTATACTCTATAAAAAAACCATTTATTGAGCAAACCTTGTTAATATCGTCATACTCTGACAGAAAAACTCGTTAAATAAAACCAGTATCGTATACCACAAAAATTATTAATACCGCTTTAGTAAGGACTTGATATATATAGAACGCGCAAACGCTAGAAATAAAAATTTTAATCATGTACTATTAACACTCGCAAGAAGTGAATGTTTTTATCTTAAAGAAGTCTTACATTCGCTTGCTATGTTCACCATAATCTATAAACTGAGTTTTGATTATTTCAAATATTTTTCGTAAAAATGGAAAGTATTAAATGTTTTCTACGTTTGGCAGACAAGAAATGAATCGCAACTCTGTTCAGCATGCACATTTCCCAGTAAAAAACTACTTTATGATTAGAACGTTGCGAAACCCGAAGTTATAAAAAGCTGAACAGTAAAAACTAAGGCATATTCGAGAAATCTTTTGTATTCTACTTCACGTCGATTCAGCTTTCCATGAGATAAAACAAGATGAAACGGAAATGATGGAGCACTTCATTTGGTTATCTTTTGTTTCTTTTTCACGAATAATGTTGTCCTCGTGATTAATCAGGGTTTCAATGCTAGCTCTACAACAATCCGTCTGAAACAAATGTATACAGAAACCCAGGTTGAATGTTGGACAAAACCGGTCACTTGTTAGAACTGAATGAAAATATCATCACACAGATAGCAGTGAATATATAACATGTCAATTGAACAAAAGCACTAAAATAATATCGCCCATGTGAAATCTAGAAACGCAAAACGTAAAACATTACAACAAATTTCATTCGGTAAGAGTTCTTTGATAAGACGAATTAAAGCCTAACAGTAACCGCATGAATCTTTTAATCATGTGTTGTTGACCTCATTTCACAATGGAATTTCAACCTGACAAAATCTGAACGTTATGTTGAAAAGTAAACGCTTAAGTGCACAAAACATTTCGTAAACGAAACATCTAACATAATTGCATTTTCGTATAGATTGAACATCACCCACAATTGATCGCAGCTGTCGCATTCCCATAGACTTTCCAGTCGGCCCCTTTCGAAAAGAAGCACTAGACTCGAGTTTCGCTCTCATTAGAGCTCGTCAGTAGTGCATATCATCGCCACCGCCGGGACTTGAGCCACGGATATTCTGTTCATGAGGCAACCGTGTTTACCACTGCGCCATTGACATCACCTTAGGCACGACCGAATTATCATATGAGAACGCTCATCCACTTTCTTTTGTGAGTAATGGTCAGGTTGCCCGATCGCCTCGAAAGGGGCCGACTTAAAAGTCTATGGGAATGCGACGGCTGCGATCAATTGTGGGTGATGTTCAATCTATATGAAAATCAAGATCCCCTACTACTCATCAGTAACTGCATTTTGTGTGTTTTCAATGTTTACTAGACATAGGAAAATATGTTGTTTCGTGGTTTCCCGGTTTATCGCAGTCACAAGATGTGATTCTTAGAAAACGTTGTCCGTATTTTAATGGCAACGTCTTGTGTCAAATGATTCACAAATGTTGTTGATTGATTTATTTCTGTTCACAAACAGTTAAGCCTAGGAATACATTCTATGGCCAGTTTAGTGATGATGTAAATGACTATCACGTCAGTTATTCTATTCTTGAATAAATAATCTCGTTTGCTACATGCGTTATGTTTAAAATCAGAATTACGTAGAACAGTCTTATATTACGATCCCTCGGTTATAGGTTTCGGCACTAAACTTTGGACGTATATTGTTCTGGCGCATCTCTCCAGCACTTGGAAATAGCAATTCTACTGAATTTAGAAACTGGTCTATTATATAAATAGCTGAGGTTACGACCAGGCTTATTAACCCTTACAAAATTTGAACGTTTTGCAACAAAATCCTCCAGGTGAACGCGAAGTCGTTAAGTGAGAATCAGAAACACATTCCAGCATTAAAGGTTTAATGAAAAAAGAGTACTTTTATAGGCAGGTAGTAAGCAAAAAATGATCCCTGTTCAAAAAGAAGTGATCATTGTGAGTAACGGCTGGTTGTGCAGTTTTGTTACAGAAAAACGAACGAACAATATACATCGGTTATGCTTTGAGCAAATGACTTTAGGGAATACAATGCAACCGAACTAGATGAAAGTTCAAAAATATAAGTTTCGTAACAAAAGATGATTGACGATCAACGCACTCATTAAGTTGGATGTTTCATCCTTGTTATTACATCATTACTCTGTGGCAATAAACCCTACAGTAAAATGCTAAAAGTCTGTATTTATCTATCAAGTACTAAAGAAGCGTGCGCAATCCAACAAAAAGTTCTTACATATCCGTTTCTTTTTTTCCAGCTGTGAACGACGAACTTTCTGTTAACAATCGCGGTTTACAAAACTATCCGATCGATCGCAACTACCAATGGACCAAAACTGCACTTTTCGATTTTCTCTCAACGAAACTAATGTTGACCCGGTGTATTGGGCTGATCGCTATCCGAATCACTATTTTCTAGAAGCATTCCTACCTAGAACGTTGCTGTTTGTTCGTATTCTCATGATCACTTGGTTAACCGTGGGCATTTTTGGAAACATGCTCTCTTTTGCTATTTGGATCACACGACACCAGCGTAGGAAGAACACGTCGGCAATCTATCTGACTGCGTTGTCTCTGTCAGATCTGATTTTAATACTAACCTATCTAGATTATCATTTAAAAAGATACTGGGATTTACCAAATGTAGCTGATAAGCCGGTCATGTGTCAGGTGATCAATTGCTTAACGTTTTTCTCACAATACTATTCAAACATTCTGGTGTTTGGCTTCACTTTGGAGCGCTATCTGTCAGTTTGTTATCCCTTCAAACGCCACAAGCTGTGTACAAGCAAAAGAGCTGTTATAGCAGTGATCATTCTAGCAGCTATCTGTGCAGTACCAATGCTATTTCAAGCAGTTTTATGGTCCTTTCAAGATGGAGTTTGTCAAATGCGGATTGACTTTGTTGGCGAAAGCAATCTTCAAACAATTCTCATAATCCAAGAAACTTTGTTTTCCCTCTTGATACCTTTAGCCGCGCTTGTTTTCAACATTATGCTTGTGTTCGAAATGCATCGCCTTATCCGGTCTACCGCCATGCCTTCCAGTTCCACACGATCTACCGAAAATTCTACCAAGCGTACAAGTTGTAATAAAGCTGTATTACTCAAACTGCTCAGCAAACGTCATAAGTCTGACGCTAGTAATGCACGGTCGAGCAGTTGTTGTGAATCTGTCCAAAACAGTCAGAATGAACAAAAATCTACCGAATCAGCCAATTTTATTTCAACGTCAATCATGTTGGCCATACTGTCTTTCTACCTGATCGCTTGTGCCGTGCCACCCGGTGTAACCTACTTGATTCAATTTCTTATCAAAATTCCTGATCCATGTCTAACAAAAGAGGCCATGTTAATGGATCCAGAATGGCAAAAGTATGTGTACCAACTACAGTCAAAAGAACTGATGGATGTCCTATGCGCTTCACATTACGCCTTAAACTTTTTCATCTACCTATTTACCTCAAGAAGCTTTCGAGAACACGTTTATTGGATTATGAGTTGTAATGTGAGAAAACTGAAGAGATTATCCAATCCGAGAACAGACAGCTGGGTGTTTTCCCGTCGAACCGGACCAAGACTGGTACGCAGTTTTTGTGCCGATGAAGGTCGCTCCTTAGTAGGTGGACCTACAGCAAAACCAAGGCATGCATCAAACCCCAATGGTAATACTCCATTTTGAACTGACACATACAGTAACCACATCGGTATTTTCTATTTTTGTTTCTGTGCGTCTGTAAACGAGATAAAACAAACAGCTTCATAAGCACAAACCATGTGAAGCAGAGAGCAGTTGTGCATATTTGTACGCTTCTTCATGCAAGATGAACCATAACTTATGTGACATACATCTTTTGTACGACGTAGACAAACAAAAAACGGCATTCCCAATACAGTGTTTTCATCCGAAATTGTACAAACGTTTAATGTACCGAAGCATACTTTTGTAATGTACTATGAATCGAGCTGCTTATATCAATGCGGTTACATTCTGTTCAAATAAATGGGTAAAAGACGAACGTATACAGAGGACCTAAGTAACCGACAGTGAACATTTGATTTCGCCTAATATACGGGGGTGTTGATTTAACCCCCCACGCTTACTTACTAGTTGTGGTTTCAATATTTCACGACTTGTATGATGCTGGGAAAAACAAGCTCGATGAAACTAGTAATGGGTCAAACTGCTAATTATCAACAGGGCCGTATTACTGTTGCACCACCTCCGAAACCCTTACAAATGAACTCACAAGCAGTTGGCCTCAGTGACCACCAGTAGATTGGTTGACAGCTGGTCTCGTCATCACCAGCTGTTTGCGAAACCCTGTTTAAAACCCTCCCGAGATTGTGACGAATGCTGGCTAATTTGCAAGTCAACCATAAACAGCTGATCGATTTGAGTCTAAAGATAAATGATGAGGAAAGTGTGATTCCTGGTTTGCAGACCAACTGTAAGAAACTAGCTGAACTTGGGCCATCAGAAAAGGATACTCAGAAAACGAGACCATGTTTACGAACGAATTTTATTTAAACCATTGCACTTACCGGGAAGACAGTAAATAATTCAGTGATGCAAGGGATTGTTTATAATATCCACGTGTCAACAAGACGCCCACGAAAAACCTAGAAAGGGTTTACAATCACACTTGTTTACAAAGTCAAGTGCGGAGAAGAGCAAGCGAACCCCTGACCAATGGCGTTCACTTCAGTTGACTCTAGAACAGTGGAGCGCTTGTTAGATATCGGTTTCTAGTTTAAAATAAAAGAAAACGAACCCATTATCAGACAGCAACAAGGGTGTGTAACAGATAGTTGAGCATCACAAACCTGCTTATTATCTGTAAAATCTGAAAATAACTTGTAAATGTGAGATTAGCCAATGCTGAGTTAAAGCTAGTTTTTCAACGCTTTCAATAAAACTGATCATTTCATTCCGTTGTCAGTTGTTCATCTCGTTCATGACCCACGTAGCATTGTCCAACTACCGATAATGTTGTACACCGGCAAATGAAACCTCTGACGAATCACCGTGTCCAAAACATGAAAATCAAGCGGAACGATTTGAAAGGTGGTCCAGGGAAAACAGTTCAGTGATAAACTCCAAAAACCGCAACGTCATTTACATTCTGCGTGAAAGTTGCGCCGACTTTGTATTCATTTGAAGTCATAGCCAGACCGCTGCAAAAGGTTTGAGGCCCACGTAAACCATCTAGAAGGACTAGCGAAAGTAGGTTGGAAGAACGTATGGCGAACAAGCTTGTTTTCGGTGATTCATCATCAGGCTAAATACAACACATTTATGTGGGAAAATGTACGGTAATTAATCGAACGGACTGTTATGAGTTTCGGAAAGATCACATCAACTGTAGAAATTATTAATGGTTGTTAGGATGGCAGTCATGATTACGTAATCTGTTCGGTCTGGACGTGAACATCTGACCATGGAAGATTTAGTGTCTTAAAGCGTTTTTGAATACATAGTGAGGAAGGAACAAGCAAATGGTTATTGATTCTGCGACCGCCAACAGGCTCTCTTTGATCCGTTTTGGTTGTAATGCATGAGCTCGATAGACAGGACGGTATGATTTATTGGGATCTATTAAATGGTTGGATTCCATTAGGTGCGCAGCGATAGAAAACGGGCAAGATTTCGCCAGCCCAGAGTTAGCTACAACGGACGATGCCCCCGAATGCGTTCAGACAATCGCCGCGTCGTGCAGCCTGCATGGCTCGTTCCACAGGAACAAACGAAATGGTACACAACGTAAGAGGTAGCATGAACAGGCAATGTATCTTTCAACTGAGGGCGCACAAGCGGTATGGAATTAAACTGAACACGCAGTTTCGCTGCAAAACAGGTCTCGCTTTGGGCCACGCTAAGTTTTTTGCTTATATTGTCTGAGGCATTATCGCCCTTAAATGGTAATGAAATATAAAAATACTTTTTCTGTACAGTGTGCTGATTGTTCAACTTTGTGCTATTTGACATGTGCCTGTGAATAAACTGTTCCGGATAACCAGTTTCAACTAGTACTTTAAATATTAATTGTCTTTCCTCCTCTAGAGTGTCAATCGAACATATCGTCTTAGCCCTATCGATCATACAGCGGATAGGATTAATTTTCTATCTTAATGGTACAAAACTATAAAAGTTCGTATATTGCCCCGTCCACGTTAACTTACGGTGTACTGTACTTTGTATCGTCCCATCTGAGCGACGGGATAGGAGGACGTCTAGTGAACGAAATACCTTCGGGTGACTCAGGCTCCATGGTGAAATGGATATTCCCATGGGCTGAGTTGAACCGTTCCAGATCATGAAATTGATACATTTCTATGTAGGTACAGGTGTCTCGGAGTTAAGGCCTGTTCACACTGGATTACACTGCCCAGCCAGATGGTCATGGCTGGATCGCATAAGGGCTTTAAAACTATATCTAGCGGGAAAAGTTTCAGAAGTAACCGACGCTACACATTTCTCAAACACCATCCTAGGTCATTCTCACAGGTTATGGTTTCATTATGTTTTACCGTTTGTTACTGCTATGATCCACTGTTTTTTCTGTCCCGGCCTTGGCAAGGATATGTACTACTTACGAGCTCTAATGACAGCAAACCTCGAATATGCTGCTTCTTTTCGGAAGAGGCCGACTGGATATTCTACAGGAATATAACAGTTTCGAACGATTTTGGGTGATGTTTCTTTTAGCTGGAAATCAAAATCCCATACCACTCATCAGTAACCTTCTAGATACCTTCAACCACTTTCTACTTACATTTGTGAACTGCATTGGACAAATTGTTCAACCAATCCTGAGACATTAGCACACTTGCAATAAACTTCCTCTTTTGTGTGAAAAGTCAGGTACCCAAGAACAAATGCTTCATGTCTGACTGACTCACCCATAACAGTGAGCATTTTAGTGCAGCATTGGCAAATGATATGTCATGTATCTATCAAAAGATATGTTTCGAAAAGATCCATCTGCGAAACCTCTGGACTTCGGCTGGATTCGAACCAGCGAAAAAACACCAGGCCCAAACGCGGCAAGCGCTCTACCAGCAGAGCTACGACGTCGCAAATAATATGTATTAAATGCATAAGTATTATTTGAAATAGAATAGTCAGAAGACACAAATTACGATATGAATTCATTTCGCACACTCTCGTCAGTCGTAAACGTGTGACTAGCATGAAAACAAAACAAAACAAGACTCAAATGAAAGGTACTAAATACAAAGTTTCTCAAAACGTCATTTGCGGACCTATGAAACGAACAACAAGAAACTACAGTGTTTCCTCAGGAAACTTCCATTTTATTGTGTGAAAAATACTAAGGTTGAGACAAATTAATGTTATTTTGACATTAAATCTTACCTTCAGAATAGCTTTTGAAGTTAGTCCGCAGGCTTGTATAGGGCACATGCACACTTTCCATTGCGAAATATTGCTTCTTTGTTGTACTTCACACAAATATAGGCAGGGAGTGAATGGTAAATTTTTACAAACGGGTAGAATTAATGGCCTGTTATCACGTTTGTATCGCACAATTAAGCACAATGAAACCGCCAAGAAATATACAGTGCAAAATGTCCCACATACATTTTAAACCGGTTAAACAGAGACTGCATAATTTGGCAGTTTTTCAAAGTGAGTATAACCAAATCGTGCATGCACAAGGTCCATACGGTAGCTTTGCAATCCCACGCTTTAATTTCAATAGCTGTCTTTGCAGACCTTCTTTCGTCATTGTAAACCAGTATACTTAGCGGATGACATAGATTGCAGAGGATTTTGTTTCAGTAGCATTTGGTCTACTCTTGAATTTTTGTGACACTTTACGAAGTGACACTTTTGGTGTAACTTACGAAAATTGAAAACTTCGACATGGATTAATTTTCGTCGGGTATTTTAGACACTGTGTAGTGCAATTAACAGTGCTGGTGATCAAAAGCATTTGGGAAACAAACACTTTGGAACACGTTATCATTATAATACTAATCAATACACATATCTAGTAAACGATATGTCATAAAACCGGTCGCGTGTTTCCAGCTAAGTTTGACTATGCATGTTATTTGCGTTGCCGTGCTGAGAACTAACCTTTGGAGGGCAGTCTGCGAATGTAAGTCGTGATTAATCGTGCATGTCTACAGTATGAATCAATATACAAAGTGATCGACCGCGTAAGGTTTGGCTAGCTTGCTTCTGGTAGACATTGATCCGCTTTGACGCGTACGTATATCAAAACCAATAGTTACTTTTGACAAAGGTAGAACTGCACATTTGCACTTGTCTGCTACATTCGTGTGATTCATAATGATGTCCAACATTGAATTAGGTACACTTGCTAACTGCCGTACCAATCAACGAAAAGAATGACACTTGTGGAACAGTATGTGAAAATTAACAAGGAGTCTACAGACTAGAGTGCAAAACCAAACGAATCACCTAGGTCACATGTGTATACATGATTTCGGAAACTGTTTTGTGCACACCAAGACAGATACTTCAAAGTAAAAGCATAATATTTGGAAGCTATTATTAAATGACATTTGTGGCCCCAATTATTGTTATAAACAAACTTCTCATGTGGTCTATCAGTTGTTCACCATACTCGAACCCCTATCACGTGTACAATCACTCAGTCAGATATATTTGAACGTAACAAACGTTTTTGAATGTTGTGGGATGAGTGACTGGATACTGTGCGTGAAACTTGGTCATACTATGAGTTGTGAATAGATAAGCTATCCAAATATGTCTGTTGTTTCCGAGTCAAAATAACCGAAAAAAAGCTTTTATTATGGCTGATGTATCATGTAGGGCAATGAGTCGCACAGATAGCTCATCGAAGATTGACTGTAGGGTGTTCTGCATACATTTTTGTTTAAGAAAGCCATACAGTTCAGTCGTTTTGGTTGAATGTGCAAACACTATTATTACAAATGTTTGTCATCTACTGCAGTAAGATTCGCTGGTTATGTTGTCATATCATCCAACAAATAATCGCTCAATCCGGTTTGTTGTCTTATACTGTTGATAGAATTTTTATTGAAAAAACAGAATATGTATAATGTAGTTAATAGTAAATGCTGCGCTTAATTCTCGCAACTGTTTATGTAGATAACATATTTACTCCAAAAAATGTCACTGTTTTGTGTAGTTGTTCATACGATAAAGTTTACTTTCCCACTCTGGGATAAATATAGCTAGAATATATGGTTTAAGTTGAGCCACCTCAGTTAATTTCTAGTACCGCCTTATGGTACTCACCATAATATTGTACCGTCTAGTGATAGTTCAGTTGTAATTACTGTCACGATGGTAAAAATCAAGTATTTTTCCAGAATTTACTGTTCCAATATTAATGCTCAGCCTATGTTCGATTGCGTTTGAGCAGAACTCTTCGTCGTCGTCGTCGCATTTTGTTGCTGCCTTACACGTGACAAGTCCCTACTCACAACTGAAGATTACTGGTAAGTGGTAGCGTATTCTGCTTTCGTAATTTGATCATCAATCGCAATTGATGACGGCTGTCGCATTCAGGTAGACTTCACAGTTGGCGTCACAAAAAGAAACATTGCACTCGGATTCTACTCTTGTTAGTGCTCGTCATTAGTGCGTATTCTTCCCATGGCCAAGACTAGGACTACAACCAAGCTTTCATGAGGTAACCATGCTGACCAATGCACTATTGATTTTACATTGGATACGAATGAATCATCGTATGTAAACGCTCAGCCACATTCGCTCGTGGTTAGTATTCATTTTATTCAGATGCCTGTGAGAGAGGTATGGATGCGTCCAACTCTCGAGTACTACCGAGATTAAAATTTGAGTTTAGTTTTTCTGTTTGGAAGGTACTACCTGGAAATTCTATGGCAATGCAACAGATGCAAGCAAATATGAGTGATATTCGCGTTACAACATGAGCATTACACGATTGCTTATCGCTTACCTTGTAGTCACTCTGGCTACTATTACATCCACCACAGATGAGTCAGTCAAACAGGTTGACTGTGACAATAAGTAATCACCCGTACCCCCGTCATGTATGGCACAAGGTCGTGTAATCCTGTATTTAGGCGCTTTAGTAAATGAACATGTAGGGTTAGGCATTTACTGCTGATGAGTGTCCTCAGTTCATGTCAGCTCGTTGAATGAGGCTGGCAGAAAACTGCGAGAAAATATTCAATACTAAGCACCTTCAGTTTAGTGGCCGTCATGTTTGAAAAATAAACAGGGATGATTAAAATAGGTTGTTGCGCACGCTTGGTTGGCACATACAAACAGCTGGGCTTAATTCAGTCTGTTTTTGGTACCTTAATACATAAAAACTTTCCATGATATCGACACTGCAATCCCAAGTGAAGGTATGTTATTTTCAGTGCTCTGTTTCTCCGCATACAGACAGGCAGTCTCCAATATATTAAAATGTGTAGGAGATGGGCTATTTCGTTTAACATTATACAAGAAAACACTCAGCAAAGTTAGTTCCCTTTCTTCATCAATAGGTTAACTCTTGTTTAGTCATATTTACTTGTTGTGCTGAGTACTTCTATCGCTTTTGAAAGAATTCAATGAATTCTCACATGTACGATACACTTGGTTCCGACCTTGCATTGGTATACTTAAACTATGACTCATTCTACGCCGAGTGCTACATATACTTCTGTAACTTGTTCACCTGCTCTGAAGAAGCCATTGAAATCAGCAGCTTAGCGTCACTACTGTTCAAAAATATTCATTGCAAACGCATATGTTCAGAGAATAAACCGTTACTTATTTCCAGTTGAAAACTACGCATACTTGATCGAGGCCCTCACATTATGATAAGCATTTCGGTTGGCCCACTTCGGAAGGAAGTATTAGACCGCAGTTTTGCTCCTACTAAGGCTCATCAGTCATGCCCTAGCCGGAATTTACACTTCGGCCCTCGTGCTTATAAGACCGGTGTGTTAGCCACAACGCCAGTAGACTCACAACAGGCATGGTGGGGCGACCACATCCAAACATTAACCAAGAAGTCTTGATCATGGCGTAATCGACTGAATTAAACAGATCAGTTCTGCTCATTCTCCTTTCGAAATGATCGGGCAAGTTGGAGGCTATTCGCTATTCTGGCTACGGTAAGGATATGCATGAATGGTTAGCTCTAATAGGAGCGAAACTCGATTCTAGCACTTTCTTCTGAGGTGGGCCAACCAAAATGCTTATCAGAAAGTGAAGGCAGCAATCAAGTTTGCATAGTGTTCAGTTAGAAATTACATACATTCCCGAAATTATATTAAACGCTGATTAACCAGAAGTTCACATTACACACCACAGACCAAGAGAACTATTCAATCAACAGTCAAAACTTTTGTTGACCAAAGGTGGAAACTAACAAACATTAATCAGTTTTATATCTTCAGCATTTTGGTTGATAAACGAGATCAAAATCGATTCCATTAGAACTAATTTGCAGTATCGGTTGATGGGTAGTTTGTCACCAAAACAGTCCTGTAGACAGATTAACACATACTGCTTTGTTAAATACGATTTTTATATGTGCTTCAGTTAACCTGTGTTGGAAATCGCTTGAAAAGACAGAAATTCAGTATGGACCAGTCGGACATGTAACACATGTTAACCAAACCAATATATATATATATCTATATTTGGCGGCTATAGGAGAATGATCGTGTAGCATTCAAACAGAAGGCCACCAAGCGATGTCACGGTCCCCACTAGATGAAGCAAACCTAATGTGTGACATGTACGCAGAGTTAAGGTAGCTTTCAAACACGAGTGACTGTTTGACGACACAATGTTTTTCATCGGTAGGTCATCCTAGTGGCTGCAACAATTACAGTATATTAACCACTAAACGACCATAGTTGGATGGTATTGTCGGCTACAATTCTGCGATAGAGTTAACCAGATGTTTGAACTATGAGCGTCTAACATGTATTCAAATAAACTGAAACGGTTTTTACCGAGTGCACAGTTCGGAAAAATAAAGCCAAACACTCATTTCAAACGTTTACTTTCCATAGCGTTTTGTGACCATACATTATTTAAGGCAAACATTTATTTGACGTGTTCGTTTGCCTGGAATGTAATCATTGGAGAACATTTGTTAAGAGATGTACAGCTATAAATTTACAGAAGTGAAACACGGATAACCTGTTGAGTCTTCTTGGTTTGATGTTAGCCCTGTTTTTGATGGAGTTATTTCCGTTTTGAAGTTATTCTACTGTCAAACGACTAAACACGCAAACAACATAGTTTGTCGTAGAATGATTTTCTCAACGAAAGCTCATCCATAAAATTGTTTTTGGATGTGTATCGTTTTGTATGCCTTTCCATGCCCCACCCCGGTATAATACTAGTAATAGAATAAATAAACTTGTTCTCTGCTAACGGGTTTGAAATACCAGTTGTCCTAGCCATGCTCTGTCCACGCTATTCATTCTATTTTTTAGTTTACAGATTTTTATTTGGCCCACAGTGATTTGGTTTTATATACTTGGTTTGCGGTGGTCGAACGATCGTAAAGTAGGCACATGTAGTTCACCTTCGTGACTGTCAATAAGTTTGGCGGGAAACGCAGCCGCGGTGAACAAGAATGCTCAAGGGATGGCTGCTTTAATCTCTCAAGAAGATGATCAGGAATTCACAGTGGCTTTAGATGCTCACTGTTGAGCGGATACCTCCCGGTCGGTTTTAGTTTTGTTTGGACCCATTAGCTGGAAGTAGTGTGGATGAAGGTGGAACCAATAAAATGCGTGAATATTTTTTCACTGGGTAAAACGACTAGGAGGTTTTAGGAAAACGTTCCAGTTGGTCACCATATACCTCACTGCTGATCAGATAATTGTCGTTTTTCGGAAGTATTATTGCAAAGTTCAAAATTATTTCAACTGATGAAGGTTGTCGAGTACGTGAAACAACTGTCTCCCTACTTCGTCCCTGAAAAACCCCTCTAGTTATATGCAATACAATTCCAGATCCCTAAACATTATATATGCAAGCTGATATTCAATGTCATCCTTATCGTTCAACCGTGA
This sequence comes from Paragonimus skrjabini miyazakii, assembly GCA_014338405.1. NCBI lineage: Eukaryota > Metazoa > Platyhelminthes > Trematoda > Plagiorchiida > Troglotrematidae > Paragonimus > Paragonimus skrjabini miyazakii. The sequence goes on along the minus strand of JTDE01022027.1, from coordinate 59,750 downwards.
AACTGAAACCTGGACCTCATTTTCATCACCAGAAGAACTAATTTGATCATTAAATATGCTTCTTTCATCCAGACATGGGACATCCTTGGATTGCATTATTTTGCCGGCAGTCAATACAACCGTTGGATTAGTATGCGCTATCTATGAGTCCATTTGGAATCTAGCATGCTGTGTTACAAACAGCTGGTGATTTGAAGTTGTGTGTGGTTTTTTTCTAGTCCCTTTACAGTAGAAAAATGTTGGCTGATTGTATTTATTACATTGATATTATTTGAAACACAATGAGCAAAATCAATTTTCGGAAATTTATGTTGTGAAAATGAAAACAAAAATGGTTTTCCTGTTTTTACTCCAGAAATGATACATGATCAGATATATGATCAAAGTCACTTAAAAAACAGATCAGAGAAAATGTTCAGTTTGTTCCGATATGAAACAGAAAACACTGTTAAGAATCACCTAGCGAGTAATCAACGAGGAGGTTAGGAAGCGGGTGTTCGGCGCCGATTGTCAGAACAGTTCTTCCGTTCAATCCTTACATTTGCACAGACATAGATGGCTAGGTCATGCACTAATGAGGTCAGCTAGTCGTCTACTACACGGAGCACTGCTTGCTGACGCTGCGACCGATTTGCAAGGTGTAGACCTCTTGGTGTTGTATGTTTGAATATAGACTTAGCTATTTTTAGTAGTTAGGTCCCATCTCTTTTCATTTTTTTATTCTTCTTTCTTCCTATACCGGGTTTACTTTTTTTTCTTCGTGGTTGTGTGGCAGTTAAGCATCAAAGTGAATCGCTGATGTGCTTCTGTCTATGATGATGATTAAGAATCACATTCCTAAATGAAATTCGTTCCTGTTGAATTGCACTTCTGTTGGATGCTTATCCGAGGAATGTAGCAACTCAGCTTTCATTCAAAGATTTCAAATACACCTGACAGAATTTCGGTTGTCTAGTTCCCTCTTTTCCTGCATTTACAGTCACGTCACTAATTAAGACATATCAGGTTGACCGTCTCGAAAATACAGCCTGGATTTAGATAATTATAGTTAGAGTATAGAACGAATTCGTCTCTGTGTGTTTGATATGCTGACCTTTTTGAATGACTTGTAATACAAAAATCCGCCAGAAATATGCATCGGTAATGACTGTGAAAACTTCACAACTGTACGTACTTATTGATTCCGTTACAGGTAGAATTGATGATAGCTGCTTGCTACTAATGAATTCGTAATTTTATGATTACTTAAATAACGTTCGCTAAAAAACCCACACATGGAAGTTACCCTGTAAACCACCAGAATTGTTGATTGACATTAACAGAACGTATCCAGGTCAGGCTACCATTTTTTGAAGTAACACGTCAGCAGATGTTCACAGACACCGGGTTTATACAGGGACACCCTAGATTTGCATTACCTGTACAGTGTAAAAGAAGCATGACCTGAACAGCTGGTCCAGTATGTGGGAAAACCGATCATATCACATAGTTCAGTAGAAAAACTTGGGAATCGTTCAATCACTGCATGCAAAAAGACAAACCATTGAAGTCACTCGAATAATCAATTCAAAACGCAGACCAGTTAAATGGCTTATTCACAACTGAAGGTTACAAAAACTGATGTGCTTGGTCGGCACACTTATATGTTCTAACATATGTTCCTAAATGTTCAAACATATGTGATAAATAGACTTGTCTGTAAAAAATCTTAAAAAATTGATCGACCGACAGCTCGACATTGCCTCAAACTGTTGGAAATAACAAGCTGTTTTTGGAAGTTCATGAACTAAACATTAGCCAAAATCACATATACGGTTAATTCCAAGGAGAACTGCTGTGTATGTTCACTCTTGTTTTGCGGTAACTTTACTTTGCAACCATTCAGAAACGTACCAACAAAACGATGGCACATCAGAGGTGTACGATCCGTTTTGTTGACAATTGTAACGAACAGGGCATGTTCACCCTGGAACAAGTTCATTCAGTCTGTTGCTACGGCTTATTTCCTAAAGACTTTAAACTTCTATTCTGTCGACATATTCTTTGCAACCAACAAGTGCTGCAAGTTTCCTAACAATTTCCCTAGGTTATGTCCACAGATCACTGACCGTTCTTTCCTGACAATAAATTGTTTCGGCGGGTGTTTCAATGTCCATTGGTGTAATGATTGTACACAGGCGAATCCATCAAAGTTTGCCCTAACTTAGGTTCGACTCATTTTTTCATTACATCTGTGTACCGTCCAACGCAATATTTTTCCCACCAACACAGAGGTAAAACAGCATGTATCCAGATTTGCCTCTTTTTGAGCACATAAACATGAGGTTTCATACGGAGTAATATACCAAGAAGAATATTGCAGAGAGACAATCTGATCATTAGTTCGTATTCATCGGGTCCATTGGTTCAGAGGTTGCAAGTGACTAAAAAGTGAGCATTACTAATAAAATACATTTCTGACATGTAAATAGCAATGTACTTAGCATACATGATTAATAAAACCGTGTAGTTGGATTTATCAAAATCTAAATAGTAATGATCTTGACTGTTGTGAATCACTCATTTAGGCAGTGGAAGCTTCGCAGGGATGATGAACGGATGTGCTGACATGAGATTAGTCATTGGCTTATAATTCTTCCACTGGATAAAGTTGTACAAGTCTTGGAGTTAGAAATGCTCATCGCAAAACTGCTTATTATTGATTCTGCGTGGTAATGTCAGAGCAGGGTGTACTATTCAGTATGCAATACAGCAGCGACTAATCAGTTCTCTTGTCCCGTTGCATAGAAGTGTTTAACAAAATCGGATTAGTTGTAACAGTGGTCTTGGTCAAGAGCCATGCCAATCAACGAAATAGATAATGTGGTCATAGAAGTGACAATGGCGTTGCTAACAGAGCTAGAACGGTTGATCGTGTCCGGCGTTCCATATAAGGCGCTGTGTCTGGCGGTCCTTGCTATGTGTCGTGAGGGCCCCGGTCAAGTATACATAACTGTTTTGTAGTTCACATTCCCTTTTGAAATGTGGAACAAAGAGGTGTCATTGTCGGAACATGTTACTTATCGGATATGAAATGGGAACGTAAGTGATCAAACCGCACACATGAGAAGTTCAACAATATCGTCGAGGAAATCGTATGGACGATCGTATTGGTGGAGTGAAGATGGGTTTGCCAAGATACTTCTTTTGACCGAGCAACGGACTAACATTTTTGGATGTGGACATTCGAACACTTACATATTCACAAAAGGTAAACGTTGTAAGAGCTGGGCAGTTCTTTTATCCGTCCGATTATATATGAATTAAGATATGGATTTTAAGCATAGCGACGGAAAAAAGAATGCAGAAAACATTACATTAGAAAACTTTTACCGTCACAGCGTCGCGGTTAGTTTTATCAAAATTTTCTCTGTTGAGAGTGAACAAGTGTGTGACGCTTGTTTAATGTTGTGCTTGTTGAACAGCGTTATTGAAAAAATATTCAAATCAGCTTAAAGAATAGTTACAATTAAGTGTTTTGTGATCGGAGATGACAGATTTGTGCTCAGGTTTAATTCGCTTATATTGTTCATTCCATGCTATAATCTAATCTCTGTTGACATACTCTGCGACATTATGCGTGAACTTTACCAATAACATAAGAAGAAAGATTTTGTCAAAGTTAATTAAAAAAGCTGTGAGCTGTTTGTGTTAAAAAACATTGTAAAGGTGTATACAAACAAATAATATTCATATCCACAACTTTTGTACATTGTGTATAAATTTATCAATGTACAATATCTGACCATCCATCAGAAGTGCATGTGTCGTCTGCTGCCACCGTCGTCATTCAATGTAGTGAATTGAATTCAGTGGTCATTACCAGACTGACTGAATCAGTTACGCAAAAGTAGTTTTCAGAAATTAACACAGTTATGTAATTAGATTTGCTATGAAAGATCCCTCTGTAATGCGGTTAGTAAACAATTATTCAGACATATTTTTCTGGATCAGTTTTATCCGTTTTTAAAATGGACATTGATTTCGCAAATCAATAATATATTTAAAATCAGTGAAGAGCGGCACTAATGACCGTAAAAAACTGTCTGCAAGATATTTCCTGCTTGGCATATTGTCGAGTTCATAGAAAGCGGTACTAAACCACCTTTTTGTTTGCCTATTAATGTGTGATATACAAAACTATAGCTGGTTTTATACGATAACTGCAGACAACGAAGGTTATTCTCAGTTTCCTCCATCCTGAAATTTTCCTTAATTACAACTGTGTAACACGTCCTAAGATTCAAGTGGACCCAGATGTTAAAATGACTTATTCCCTAATTGTGAGATCTTTTGTCGGATTTTTCAAGTATCTCGTTGCTTCATTGCATTTTCTTTGTAATTCTAACTAACATTAAGGTATAAATTTCAAGTATTTTTGCCATAGTTCCTGAGGTTTATTCTTACTTGAAAAGTAACCATAGTGACCCGGCTGTCTGAACAGAATTCTTTGGAATTGTCGGTTACGTGTTAACGACTAGTTTATTTTAGATTGCCAGGAGCGATCACGCACTAAAAATGTTGCTATCATTTGTTTTTGAAAAATAAAGATACAAGTGAAGTTGGCAAGTTTTGACGGATTTCGTTGGTGCAAGTTGAACAACACTAATAATTAATGGCAACTGTCTCATTCAGGTATAGTTTTCAGTTGGCACTACAAAAAGAAACATTGCACTCAGTTTCTACTCTTGTTGGGGCCCGTCATTAGTGCGTATCCTTCCCATGGCCGAGACTAGAACTACAACCATGCTTTCATGGGGCAACCATGTTGACCAATGCGCCATTGACTTAACATTAGGTACGACTGAACTATCGTATGTAAACGCTCAGCCACAATTGCTAGTGAATGCTGCTCAGATTCCTCGATCGCATACAGGACAGACAAAAATGTGCCCGATATATGAGCAATGAAAACAACGATCGTTGAGTATACAGCATTTTCAGCATTGGTGGTTGAAGCTAATTTCTATTGGAATGTAACAACTGTGTAGGATTTAGAGGGATGCTCAAAGTATATACCTGAAGCTTTGAAGTGTAGAAGTTATAAAACCGTCTTCGGAATGTAAGTTTTTAGTAGATACAGCCGGGAAAAGCCGACTACCTAGCATCAGGAAACAAAAACAACTTTGGGTTTCTCCCTTTTAAAAGTGATGTTGGAGTCAACTAATGTTATGAGTACAATTATTCAAATATCTAAGCGGATTAAAGAACATCACCCGACATAGTTGAAGGACAAAAAAGCTAAATCGATAAACAGCTCAATCAAAACTGTTCGCGTTATATCACATTACCATGTTGACCCAGTTTAATACTAGGATATCAGGCGTCAACCAGTCAAACAAAATAAACACAAAGTGTTATCAAACAACAAGTTGGACACTAGCAACCAGTCTACATAAGAGAGAGTAGCACAGGTTTGAACACAAAGATGCTGTCCAAGAATGTAATCGCTATCTTCTAGCTTCAGTATATTGAAATTGGCGGTTACAAACATGGTGGACATCCAATTTAAGTTATGCGGAGATCGTGTTATGGAAATTAAATCCATCTGTTGTGAAGAAGGTCGGTCGATTGTTGACACGCTGACTAATCTTATGATTCAATCTATTGGCTTGTATTGTATTAGTAAATTTTAAAATATATTCTTTAAAACGTAGCACTCAGCTCATTGACTTGCAAGTTGGCATACAATAAAAATATTTCGGAAACAGTTAGGTTTCATGAGAAGTGCAAACGGAACAGCTAGAACAGTACACAATAGAACGCGCACTCCCTCAACTAACTTGGGAATGAATAATAGTTAATTCCGTAAGTATGGGTCACCAGGTTGAACCTAGGATCATATTCAAATTATTGATTGTTTTTGAGCCCCCAGAACTACCTTGAGTCAGCTGAAGACAATCCCCTCAGTAAACCGCAATGCTGTTAGAGTAAACTGAAGTAACGGAATTATGACTGAGCGAACCAAACTGGTGGTGTGGTCGGTGATCAAGTGTCTAAAGATCGAAAGCACATGTCAGTTGCACCTTTCATCGTTCTTCTCAGACAAAACAGAATTTTGCATCCATTTAATCGAATGTCCGCTCATCCTTTTGTGGAGTGTTGCAGCAAATGTGCCACCAACATGCGTGGTTCTTAGAAATCAAGACTGCTTGCAATTCCGGAGAGTGTGAATGCTAGATTGTTCAGAATTAACTCACCTCAAATAGTGACGGACATTCTGTCTACCAACACCACCAACTCATAATGGTCAAAAGTTTACTAACTTGAAATCCAAAATAAAAATCTGGACACCGGAAGTTTAATATTCATAAATTACAATAGATAAGATACTGTTTGACGAAAACTTCTGCTTCTCAGAGTTCCGGGGTAATGCAACCAGACAATTACTGTATAAGCAATACATACCTGCGAATTACCGATTTAATTATCGGTAAATATAAAACAATAAAATAAGAAAATTACTTTAGTAGACTGTGCAAATGTTAACAGATACGTCACATATGAACTGACGATAATTGAGCAAATAATTACAATGGAATTCGGGTGTTTATAAGCATATCCGGGTGATTCAAGTGACTGAAGAAAGTTTTCTTTGAATCACCAAAGTCCAAGTGCAGTATATTGATAGTATCTAGTATCGAACATTTATTATTTCCCCCGATCTGTGCTAAAACGATGTAACCTTGATAAGCACCTGATAGCCTATATCACTGTGGTATACCGGAATTTAGTTTGATTGAGCTGTCATTGGATTGCTCAAGAAGACGAAGTTTACCTCACCCACACGTTTTGTTGTATGGCTGAATATAACAGCCTCATACTATTATGATGGTTCTCCATAACAGTTGGAGGCGATCGGACATCGTAACAAACGTCTTGGTCATGACGCTCTTAAGCTCTGAGAAGTGGTAGTTGTGTTCTTAATGGCCTAGTTTATTTTTCAGGCTAGGAGTTCTGTTACAATATTTTCTTTAATTATTCAATACATCAATAACTTATCGGTCCATCCCCATGTCTGATAAGCATTTTTCTATACGGTATCTCAAAATTAACTCGTTGGTAAGCTACATGAACAACCACGACATTACAAGCTGCCATCAATTTTTCCGATTGCACGTGATCCGCACACAAATATAAATTATACCCAGCGCAGTAATAAACGAAGGCATATTTAAACTCAATGAGCTCAATGGTTTTAATCAGTGTCATAATACCCCAATGAAAAATTGTACGCTGAGACTAAAGAATTAGATGGCCAATTTACAAATTGTAGGCTTGCGAAGTATCTTTCAGAATGTCTCTGTAAGAGCACAATGCTTAATCAAATTTATTCAAAGTGAGTAAAGTGAAGGAAACTGAGGTCAGGCAGAAAAAGCTTATACTCACATGGGATGACTGCAATACATAGATGAGCAAAAACGTCACTCATAACACCAAATCAAAACCGTCACTTGTACGTATTCCTAAAGATGATGGTCTATGTTATCGTCCGATTTATTTCACAGCCGTCCACATCGAGGTAAAAGATGATGAATTGTTTTCCGTCGACCTTGTTATTCCTTTTTAATGTACACTGTTGTCGATCGTTCTGTTTGATATTTCAATGAACACGACCCTGTGTTCTGGGGGTTGGTATTTGGAATAGAATTCCTGTGATTGTTCACAGATGACGGATACGAATTCACAGTGTGTAAGGTAAGGATTAACCCAAAGTCCATCGAAACCTTAGCCTGCCATTTAGCACGTAGTCCTTAAGCCAAACGGTTTGCACTACTGTAAATTATTCACAGATTATGTGTTGATCGATTAAACGTTATCTTTGTAAAAATCGTGTCTTACCGCTTTATCGAATGATTCCAAGACAACTCATGTAGTTAAGTTTTACATGCACAAAATGACAATCGTTTTTACTTCGCCTAATGAGTTCATTGCGACAGTATCATATTGGTTTGAAGTGAGCAGCAACCTTCCTGTTTCAATGTAGGTTTCGTGGTTCATTGTATAACATACAAACTACATGTGCGACAAGTTTCGAATGAAACTATGAAACACTGATCAATGGTTCAAATAAGTAGATAAGTAGCGTCATGACTGATCTTGAGCTGTGGATAAGAATCCACCATGCTCAAGTTTAGTTCTTTTAAGTAAATACATACTTTACTGTCTGAATCACTGTTTCATTACGTTTTATAACAGCAGTCACCCTTAATCAATCCAAAAATGATTCGGATTAGGAGGAGGGCTTACCACTGTCATAGGATTTGTTGACTGACATAGTATGCCAATCGTAAACACAGCACAGACAGTAGGCTGAACAGACGATTCGGAACTGCTAGTATTCTGATAAGACATATTCCACGGAACGCAGTGACGTCATGCTAAACATGTTAACCATTTTATGGTCAACGACCTTAATCCAAACAGCTTATTTTTATGTCAACAAACATTTATTGAACAGCGTGAACTCTAAATGAATCCAAATGAAACAACAAACCATGGCAGCCACAGGACGTCGGAACAGTTATGACGCACGGCCTATGTAACCTCTCTCCAAAATGCATGAACACTCACAGTTTGGAATAGTAAACTGGACAAATATACGTATATAGATAAATTTATTTAGATAAATTCTTGTAGGATGAGCAACTGTAGCACTTTAAGAATAAGCCAATAATGGAATACAAGAAGGGCTTGCGCAAATGCTCATTTATCAACGGTGTCTGTGAAAAACAAATTCATTATGAAAGGCTATAAACCTGTTTCAATTTCTGTCAAGAATTCTGAAATTTTGTAACGTCCATTATAACCTTTGTTGTCTAGTACTACCTGATCACATCAGTTCAATTACTCGTAATTTGATGAAACGCAAATTAAAACCGCATAAATGATGTCTATTAAAAATATATTTTATATTTTCAACCTATTTTGATCCTTGCATGGTTTGCATACAGAAAAATATATTAATCTCATCCACTACCAAACCAACACCGGTTAAAATATTCGGTGTTCATAGCTGCATTACCTACAACTAGTCTAACTGTAAACTGCAGCTAGGCCACAAAGACTGCATTATACTTCAGCAACGCGAGGAATTTCATAAAGAAGGACGAAGGAATTGGAATTATACTACCAAAGATGAAAGCGTTTCTACAACTGCCGTTCAAAGGAGATGATGTCAGCTCGTCATTACAACGCCGATTGAAGGCCGCTTTATTACGAACGTATAATGCAGCAGATCTAGTGTTAACCTACGCCACAAAACGGATTCCTGTTCCTCCTCTAAAAGCTCAGATACCCCCGTTCGCCAGATCTCATATCATTTACCGATTTTCATGTAGTTTCCAGGTCAACTACATTGATATGACGGAACGGCAGCTGAAGTTTCTGATCTCGGAACACATCCCAGCATGGGTGAGGAAACATATGATGCAGCTGCAAACTGATACCCATGTGTGCGCCCAGCAACCGCCACATAAACCACCGGCATCAGCAATCGCTCGTCATCTCCTGGAAAGCCATCACCAGGTGGACCCCATGCAGGCATTCTCGGTTGTTTACGCAACTGATAAGCCCTGGTTGTTACGATATGCTGAGGTAGTTGCTCTGAAACGTTGGTGTCCACCTCTGTGTGTGCAGAAAGACTCCTTTGTTAGCTTATCACTCCCATGGTAATAATGAAGTTTTTGAAAGGGGCCGACTGGAAAATCTATGGAGATGCGACAGCTGCGATCAATTGTGGGTGATGTTCAACTTGAAATAATGAAATTGTTTGATTAGCGAACAGATCCACCGTGTGTTTCCCTAATATGTCTAGTTTCATAATTGACCCTGTTTTCCGCTTTATAATCTCCTGTTCTGTAGTATGCACTTGATAAAATGCAGAGAAATTTACCAGGCCATACATCGTGCGCACTTACGTTTTTGACTGCTCTACTAAAATTTGTTTCGGGAAAATGCTGCTTTACATTTTATACTACCCACTTTGCAAAACTCTTTGGCAAGTTTACCTTGAATCAAAGATATCTCAACCCCCATGAGGTCAATCATAATTTTTTTATGAATAAAAGATTCCTTATATTTTTACAGAACACATTTGATTTTTCTGCCACCAGAGAATTTCACTCACAGCTGTTGTAGAAACGCTGGGTTATTCAAAATACGTCACACAAACTCTGTCTGACAGAAAGACGGATGTTGCCAATCAGAGCAACGCCAAGTATAACTACCATAGCAGCCAGGTGAAGAATGTTTGTAGAATTAACTTTCGAATTAGCTTCTGTCCGACCATTCGCCAGCTTAGACTGTATTAACTGCACTGCTTTTAAAGTATGCCTCTGTAAGAACAAATAGAGGGATTAAGAAGTACGTGAAAAGCGGTTTGCATGTTAACAATACAAATGGTCTGGTTTGGCTCAACGTTGATTGACATCGTCTGCTACCAAATAACGAGTTTTGGTGAGCTGCCAGAATGAGCAAAATTGGACGCAGTTTGTGAATTAGCATAAATGTTGTATAGTACACCCAACACGATGAGATAGATCATGCAGACTGTATCTAGTTTGCGTTCACAAACACTCGGCGATGTAAATAGGATAGCATAAAGAAAAAAGATTATCTTCTTGAATCACGAGAATGCGCTGGGTTGATAGGCTAAAACATAACAAACGATGTTTTGCGTCACATTTTGAGTAATGATCTTGTCTTGATCCACAAAATTTCATGTTTTCCTACTGTTTGTATGGCGGTATATTCAAACAACATTGCAATTTAGTTCAGCTATCATCAGTCGCGAATGACATGCTATGACGACCGAACCAATATAATGTGTTTTATATTACAGCGTTAATGAGTCTGTAGTATACAACCAGAAAACAAGTCACCTGGGTCAAACGAGATTACAGATCACTACAACACTAGATAGGTCAACAAAATAAATAGAAACGAATACCACTCATAAGCATTATTCGGTAAAAAGGCATACTACTTTTATCAACTGAATCATTGTTTATCCTCCGGTTCAAAGCAAAAGACAAGCCTATCTGTTTGGCGATAACGTTAACAAGCTAACAATCCGTGAACAGTTTACAAGCGCAAAAATAGTCCGGCGTTAAATGCGAGGTCACTGTATGTAAATACGTGAAGTGAGTCAATTTGAACAGGTGGCTATGTGGGGTCTCATTGAGGTAAATTTGACGAAAAACCCCGTCATCAAGATCTAAAATTGCCTGTAGGAAGCATTCTCTTTTAGCCGATTAGGTACGTCAACGTGAATCAATCCCCGAATCGTCCTACTGCCTGATCAATTAACAGTACATGTACAGTTTTCGGAAATTTCGCGTATACCTGCAGCAGCTGTATAATTCAAGCATCATCTCCTGATGCAATATGAATTATAGACGGCCGGAAAAAAGTGGGACGGAAACCGTCCTAAGTTGTAAGGACTTCATCAACGATGTTCATCATAACGCCTGAAACTCGACTTGCATTTTCTAAATACCAGTAAGTAAAAGATTTGGCAGGACTAAGGTTAGCTGCAAATAACCACAAGTTTTGGTCTATAATAAGAGGACTCCCCGAAGCCAGGAAGAGAAACACGTACACCATACGAAAGCTCTTATTGTGGCAAGACCAAGCTTAGTGAAACTGTGTTCAGCCTATTATTCTGAAGAGGCTTACTAGTCTCACACTTATTCACGGAATGTGGTCCCACTTTTCTGACTTTCGGAATCCTCATAAGTACAACAAAGATCAAAAAAGTGATAGGTGCAAGGACCAACCTTTTTGCAAATAATTTTCTTAACAGTTCACGGAGTACGATGGACGCCAGTAAGTTTTCCTTGAGTGTAAGACTTCTTGATAGACAGTGTATGTTAGTTTCATCAAGATGTACGAGTCGATCGTATTTTAACTTTGGATTTCTTACGACTGCATTCAGTTTATACACTAACTGTGTGGCGGTTCAGCGCAACCAGATTGACTGGAGATTGACCTGAAGAGGATATGCATTGGAATCAGTTTCATTGCGTTGTTTGTTAACGTGAATGGACACGACTTCTCATTAGTGACTAGTTTGCCCTGATTACAAGCGAAAGGGCACAGAGTGGTGAACGGGGAACAGAGTAACTTGATTTTCTATTTTGTTCAATCAATATATTTCGAGTGAACAATTTCAGAAAGGAATGCAAATTTGAGTTTTCATTTGTTAAGGGTGGTAACTAATAACACGTTTGCTAAAACGAAACATAACGTTGAACTTGAAGGATTTCTGAATTTATTTTTGGTTGCTAGGATACCACAAGGGCGCGAGTGACCACATCCGTCGTGTGTCAAAAGTTCGTGCGTTTTGAAATTATACACAGAACAATGTCTCATAAGTCACGAGTTTTGCTAAAATGACCGCGCCTACGAATATTCGCTTGCCAAAATTTAACCAAACGTTTAGATCGATAGGAAATTTGCCCATGTATAAAATTCAATACACATCCTCAAGACTAACATTACTGACAATTTAACACAGCCTTCTCATCAAGTTATACTATCCCCAAAAACACTTGAAAAGAAACGGTATTTTTAGAGCTCGTCAGTAGTCAATTTCCTTACCATGACCAGGATTTGAACTTTAGTCAAGCTTCCACAAAGTGGCCGATTTATCCATTGCGGAATTGATCTCACACTAGGTCTCACAGATTTACCACACACGAACGCTAAGTCACATTCAACTGTGAGTCCTACTTCGGATATTCGTACGAAACTCGCTGGTACAACAGCGACATCGCCACCTGAGTGCAAACATAACTGACCGCTGCTCTGATAATCAGATAAACCTTCTAGACAGCCCCTTTCAAAAAGAAGCACTAGACTCGAGTTTCGTTCTTGTTAGAGCTTTTCACTGGCAGATATCCCTGTCATGACCAGGATCAGAACTCCGGTCACGCTGTCACTAGATAACCGTGTTCACCACTGCGCCATTGAACTTAAGCTACGCAAGATCAATTTATATTTGCATGTTCAAATACTGTCGCCTGCCAATAGTGGCCGGATTACCAAATTGTACCGGTTGGAGATGTGATTGCTGTCAGAAAACTAAAGTCGCTATCACCAAGATTACGAGTTCCGAAAAGTGTGGACTTCTTTTGTCAATGTAACATTGTTGGGCGATCAATTCTGTGTGATGCTCAATTTGAAATCAACCTTATATTCGGCAATTCACTAACCCAGCGGTGAGAAGTCCTCCGTAATCAGAATGGGTATACATCAGAACTCTAACCTGGATTACTGCGCAGCATCTTGCAGCTGAATGCTTCATACAGTGGATGAAGAGAAAGTTCATTATCAACTACTAAACATCCACGTAGATTTACACTGATAAGTTCGAATAAGGTTAGCCAAAAGTGTATGCCCCTCATCTGTTTACCTTAGTCTAAAAAAGGTATTTTTAAGAGCATGCGTTAGGCGCAAAAATGAGAACAACTTTTTGGGTAAAAATAATTGCAGTCAATGGATCATCCAATTAGTCTAGTAACAAAAATTGTGGGAATCTACAGAATGTTGTTCTCTACCGGATTTATAAATGGATTTGTTATTTTGTTCTGTAGCAGTATGACATGACTTGCTATAACCTATAGATGATGTATAAATGTAACAGACCAGCAAAAATTTAATCGTTTAATATAATGTTCTTAAGCTTAGGGTTATAGCATTATGCTGATTGCATCAACGTGAAAGATTTTCTTTTCATCTGGCACAAGTGAACTGTAAACCCACTAGTTTCCGATTGTTCGTTTCAGTGGTTACTTCTCAGTGAATAATTGCAATGCTGTATTTCACCATTGAACATCATCTCAACATCACCGTTAACAACATTGCCATCAGTCATAAATTCAACATTAACGTCAGTGCATGAGCAAGTGTAAACGACGGTCAGCGACCTTGAATCAGAGATGAGATAGATGAATTCTGCTCTAGGAATACAAGAGTATAAACAAAAAATATATGTATGGATAGTCTTCACTTATTGCGGTAATGAAACACATTTAACTTTTGTGAGTGAAACTCGTGTTCGACAGTCATATTGACCTCAAAAATTTAACAAACATGGATTGGCGCAACCATCTGTTTTGTTCGCGTCGATCTTTCTGCCGCGCAGAGTACCTAAGTAGCCTGCACAACTTCTGGAACCCATTCGAAACCTCGCTACTTAGTGTCATTTGAAAAATGCCATCGAACCTGCCAACCTGCGCCGTTTTCAAATATCCACTTCGAAGAACATAGTTTACTCCTGCCATCTGATATCAAAAATACCACCTAGAAACTGTTATGCTTGCGAGTAACCTGGAGCATTGAAAACGCATGTTTTACCCTTCAAAACTGGGCGTACGAACAAACCGATCACAGGTTTGTGGGTAACCCGTTTGAGATTTTCGTGACAAAGCTCTGAAAAAGAATCGCAAATAACCTAACTGCATTGCATTTATCTGGTTACTGCTTTTATTGGCGCAGATGGTCAGTTTCGAACCAATAATTTGATGGAACAGATTCGCAATCAAAGTTTACTTTTTCATATAAAGCAGACTTCAGAATTTTTTAAACATTTGTACCCGGAAACGAATAGATGGTTCAGTTCAACAGTTAACTTATCGCATTAGTATCAAAGAGTACCAATAATCTACATTTTGTAAGTGTTTTGTCTGGTCAGTATGAACGAGTGAGTGCATACAGTTTTCGGCTGGGCATGATCCAGCTGTATCAAGGATAGGTTTCGGAAAGACCCCAATCTACGTAAGACTGCCCTACATAATATTGATTACTTCACACCATTGACTACGGAATTCAAAAGCTCGTCACTTGAGAGTTCGATCTGGCAAAATCTTCATCTTCGAATTGGCACTTCTACCGAATAGACACATAATGCTATTTTTCCGAGCTATTTCCTCAATACATTGAGAATTTTGACGTCTTGCATTAAACAAGCGGGCTTTGTGTTATTTATTATACTTTATGGTTGCAAAATATCTCGCACAAGCGTGACAAATTATTTGTCATAAACTGGATAACGAAAAGCAATCGTAATTGAGTCAAACAAGGTGTCACAAACACACAGTATCACTGTCTTGCATAAAATCGTTCAGAATGCATCGCACATTGCGTATCATATTTCGATGACGTAGTGCTAGTTTTAGCCGGTAACCAAATATAAAAAATCGTTATATGTTAAAGCAATTGCCATCTAACTGTCCAAACCACAAGTTGTGCGTCCAGAAAGTCTGTTTGTGAAAAAGTTATTACAGTGGTATGTAAATTGAGTGTGACCCATGTTATTTTCAGGATCCTTACTCAATACATTGTTTGGCAGTATTAAATAAAGAAAATGTTGTACATGCCAGTAAAAATGCATTGAGCGCGGCTATAACCACTATTGTTGATGTGGTCAATTCTGCTGCGATTATTCCGTAGCCTGATGTCGGTCTGCTAGTATGTTGTTCTTGCCTGATGGGTGACTGTTGCTAGACTCTGGTTGGTGAGGTTCTTTTCCACACATTTAGTGTCTTCCGTTCTATATTTCTTCCCGTTATATTCAGCTGATCAGAGCGTCATCGTCTGTATCTGGTGAATAATCTCCTATTTGCTGTACAGTGAACGTTAATTCACTAGTTTATTGCCTTTATCCAACGTCTTCACTGTGAAATTATGAATTGCGACTTTCTTTCTACTATTTTATCTCGTCGTGGTGTTTTTCTATTGGCTGCAAGAATGCGCTTTCCAGTCCGTTTTTTTGAGTCCTGCCGGCATTTAAGGCCATTTTCCGCTTCACGTTGGTTCAGCAAACCTTCCTCCTATCTGATATGCAGCTTGTTATTTTTAAAACTCGCTTATACCTAGTTCCTCTTTGGGTCATGACTAAATCGTCTTCATCAGGCCCGCCATCTTATAAGTTGATCGCATAAACTCATTTGGACTGTGTGAGTTGAACTGCTCAGTGGTTATTCGACTCTGCGCATTCTTCAGATTACTGCCCCGGTACAGCAGAGGTTTTCACAAGGGATCCATATTGAGTTTTACTATATTCATCTCGTTTACAAGTTATATTCAGTGCCGTACTAAAGCAATGTCTTCACTGCTGTCTTCAACTCTCCTACCTGATCAGGTCGCCTTACTAGCGTTCTTTCGGTTTAATAACGTTAACCATTCGTTACATCGGCATCATTCCCGCCCGATACCTAGGTCAGACAGAATCAACGCGATCGTATCAGAACTGCTGGTGAAGCTACTCTGTTGACCTTATTCTATGTAAACCATATTGGATAAATTACTAGGACGACCTGATCACAACTGCGTTTTCGCAGTGGTCGCATCATTCATTCACATCAACAAAACACAGATAACAATTAAGTGATAGTTTTGTACGGTTAAAGTTTAAACCCCCCATGATGAATAGTATTTGCGATTTTGTCGGAAGTTTTGAGCAGTGTTTTTATGAGTAATTGTATTGCATTCAAATCAAAATGTAACGCAGTTTTTAGAATAGATCTCAAAATACTTTCGAAAGCAGGAATCATATGCAAGAAAATAATGATATACTTCCTACCAGATTAAAAACTGGTCTAATCCATAAAACCACCTTAATTATCAGTAAGTAAGCTAACTTGGGTAGCCACCTCGGCACAAATCAACTTGGCATTCATATTATAGCGAATTTACTTGCAACGAGAATGTATTGAGCGCTTGATTCACCTGTCTACCTAACTGAGGACCTGTATTGTAACATCTCCCAGTTTTTATGTAAGCGTCTCACAAGTAGAAGTAGAAGTCAACGACAAACCGATTTCTCAATGATGGATAAACCTCCTTTCTTTGCACTTTCCTTTATCCGACCAGCTTTTTCAGACCTTGAGGTCCAACCCTCCGGAAGGGCTTTAGTCTTCATAGCTGACGGTAATTTGTCGTAACTGGCGCATATCACATTTACGTTTTCCTCAGTGAACGTAACCAAATTACAATGAGTGGATTTACGGTTCTGAAGAACATTTGTTGCAATGGCTGCATTTTAGATCCAACAAAGATAAAACCGAAAGAACGTACATTCGTTTAAATCAGCCTACTAGCGTTCACACTCGAGCTGGATGTCATCTACGTGAGTGAGGCGCCAGAAGCGCACGTCTGCTGAGCCAGATAAATCAACGTTGTGTAACTATCATGAGTCACCTTTTGTTCAGTTAAAACTGTATGTTTGAAGGACCGAAGTCTTTATGCAGTGGTCTAAAGTATAACTTTCAATTGCATCAAAAATATCACACTACTGAGCGGTAACCTTGTTGTCGTATGTTTACCAAGAGTTTTTTCCTGGATTACAATCTCACTCAGTGTATAGAAGGCCGGTATGGTTTTAGATTGTCCTCTGGACGTTGTATTTGTTGTTCTGGTAAACCGACTCGCCCTTTCCTAGCCTTGAGCATTACTCCGGTTTCAAGGCTACTTAGATATGGCATTGGCCTTAGGTGGAACTTGCTATAAAGCACTTCTTATCTGCAACTATTTTGGACTCCCACATATTGTGAAATAGCGTGCCTCATTTGTTCCAAGTCGATATGTATTTCTATCATTTGGGATACAAACTGGCGTTAATTCCATCTTCGACTACTGTTCTACAAAGTTCATTCTCGCCGATGATATTTAAAACTCCGCTCAGTATACCGCACGTTCTGAGCAATACCATGAGCAATATCATCCTCTTTATTGGGATTTCTCGTTTTCCATAAACGTGTAGATCGCCGCGATGTCTGTAATTTGATGTGGCTGAGTTGTACCGGGATTCAAACATTAGTGGTCTGTCAAAGGTAAAAGATTGTATTTGTCAACTTATGATGGAAGTATACCTTAATATTATTAATAATAATAACAATAGTCAGCTGGCACCATGATTGTGAGCAAACGTATATTCGGAGTAGTTAATCCAAGAAAGATAGTTAATATACTTTCATCTGTAACGGATACCTATATAACGTAGACCCGACAGTGAGGCAAGCATGTAAAATGGCATAAGAAAATACCGGTTAAATTTTAAGTGGATCAAACGGACGAAAACATCAATTAAATGTCACCCACTAATCAATGTATTACATAAATTGCTATACGTGCTGAAGCCTTATCGTTTTGAGCAAATGTTCAATTTCTATTCAGAAATCAGGCCTACATATTACTGCCATTTGTGAAGGGCACACTACTAGTGACTTAACGATTATGATACTGACCTGTTCACTGACAGTCCGAAGCAGATGCGCATTTCATCGCGCATAAAGGGTGTATGATTATAAGACCGAGTATTTGCATAAAATTCCCTGGAAAAATGCTTCCAATTTTGGCAAATTCAAGAACTGTTTTCACGAAGCTATCAGATGACGCACTTTCTCACAATATAGGTCAGTTGGGTCACAAAAACTTTCATTGCGACTGCGATGCTTTTTTCAATCACACACTGCTATTTTTAGATGCTAACAGTTATATTGTTCGTATGTTTATACGATTACAATGCTGTATTCAATAAGTTACATAGGAATGTGCTATGGTCATTAGCTTCACCGTAAAGTTTGGAACCGACGTGTCTTGTTTCATTGATAGACTGTACGGTCCAAAGGTCAACAATCTGCGATGACACCAAGGGATGTTGTCGTAATGTAAACTCCTTTTCTTTCCCAAATTTAATTTCCCACTCGACGTTTCCAAAATGTTTTACTGGTAACCACACATCCGATAGAATATTCAGACGGTACTGTCTTAGAAGGCATCTCAACTCGCTCAAAAGTTATGCTTGGATTGTCTTCTTAGTTATGTGGCATTTTCAACAGGTCTTAATTCCGAAATACACGTGTTCATCACATTAAATGCTAAGGTACATTTCTTTGGTTGTTTGAATGTCATCCGTCAACTAGTTTCATTGACACTCCTCCCATTCTTCACAACAATGGAAAAAACGTTCTGGTTGCAAGTAATTTCAGTATTTATCATCATCAGTGTTCTGAACGTAGTATTTTTTTATTTGCCTACGTTATCTTTTTGACATGTCATACAAGGCGATCATGATCACCGTGAAATTCTTAGCATTTTGTGAAAACGTTTTATACACCTCCGCGCTTTCTCATTGGCTTCACTACCTAC
The DNA here is from genome assembly GCA_014338405.1 of Paragonimus skrjabini miyazakii. NCBI lineage: Eukaryota > Metazoa > Platyhelminthes > Trematoda > Plagiorchiida > Troglotrematidae > Paragonimus > Paragonimus skrjabini miyazakii. The sequence goes on along the minus strand of JTDE01022027.1, from coordinate 40,556 downwards.
TCGCTGTGGATACAGAACTCTTAAAGGACTGATACTTATCACGTGAGTCCATCCACACTCTTGCCTTATTGTTAACGGTTGTCGAACATTATCTTCACGTTGCTACACTTGATGACTACGTCAACGTCGTTTTGTGCCAAATTATTCCAAACAAATATACATGTAACTGTCTTCTTAGCATGTGCTGAACAATAATGTTTACATTAGCTTGTATTTTGTCCCTTTTAGATCAACTCTAAGTTGCAAATAAATTGTTCTTTCATATTTGCGGAAGACTAGTTTCTGACCCCGCCCTATCACTGTTTCCAGATAATGAGGCCTGTCTTGTTCTACAAACTATCGTTACTTGGTTTACCTGTTTTTTTCTATTTGGTCGTGTAACGGGCAACCTGGATTGCATCCAATGTTTGCATCCATGTTTGACACAAACGATTTTATGAGGGAATGCGAAGGTTTTCTTTGATGAAAGCTTTTCACCTTCAGTTGGAAGAACAATCCATTCCAGGGATTTAGATCATTGTGATCGAAACACAATGAGTACTACAACGTCGTTGCAGTAAAATCGGCAGCATTGTCAGGAACCCGTAACTGATAAAGAATTATCTTCACGATTGTTTCCAAAAAAGTAAAGTAGCGTAATGAAAAATATATTATCGAGGTAACTCGATTTTGGCTTGTTTTACTGGTTGCGTAGTCAACAAGTGGAACCGACTGATCACAAGTCCAAGTGAACAATACTGCTAACATAGTTATGAGGTTGAAAAAATGGACCAATCGGAGTTAGTCCATCCTGTGGTTTGTATCCTTGAGCACTGTGATTGTTTGCACGTTTATTTACTATCAGGCTCTCCAGGTCTGACAAAAAACCGGATCAAATTATAATCGAGAAAGTGGTTACTAGCAGAACTACTTAGTCTGGACCCCGGACAGAAAAAGTGTATGATAATGAAACTCGTATTTCATGGAATGGCAACCGGCCCTGGTTATTCGGGTGCACATCATACTTCAGATTTCCACAGCTTTGTTAATGATGTTCGTGGTTTATGTGGCGTTTTAATCCTTCCTTATATCAATTTTCAAGCACTTTAAGGTTAGTCTGACGGAACTATCTTACTGTTTCTTCTTGAAGAAGGCTGAATTGATTCCATAATCCAAAGTGACCTGTATATGTAATTTGTGACGCTTGTTCCTTCGTTAAAGGTATCTGATAAAACAGGCTCCAAACCTAATGGAACGTTTCCAAGACAAGATTGTTCGTTCATGACAGTGATTTCTGTGGTCAGCATTTGGAAAAAAATGAACAATTTTTAACGATAGTTTCTTAAATTATATACAGCCAAAGAATTGGGAACGTGACCAGGACATTATTATGACAGGATAGCATATCGTTCATTGCTGAAGGCAACACATGAATCCGTGAACATCAGATACAGGGTTCTCGGTAATGGTTTATATCATTTAACAAACTGCATGTTGAGTTTGTCATGGAAAATCACCTGAATGAAGTGAAAGTACCATTTCAGGCAGATGCATCAAATCGAGCAAGTTTACATCTACTTCTAACAAGATGATAGATGATACAGGTAGACAACAAAAAATAGATGGTGATTTAGCCGGTAAACAAACAAAATCGAATCGACGAGTGATTAGTGAGTGACGTCAGAGATCACACTGTGCTGTCGATCTTTAGGGTGTGGTCAGTCAGTTTTTCTCAAACGACAAGAAATTTACTATTCATCAAGTTTGACGAAATCATATCTGCTACTGACATCAATAGAATTGTGCCAAGTTTTGTACTCAGATTAACCTTAATTCGGAATAAACGGTTGCATAGATTCAAAGTTCTTATGTTCTAGAGATAAGATGTCTGAGATGGAAACATACAGGCGTGTCGTCGGAAATTCTTCGGGAACCTTCTTAGCTACATGGCTGAGGAAACTAGTTGTACTTAGTGATAAATGGTAGCACACCAAAAGTGCCCTTTATTTGCTTCTGTTGCTCCGAATGAGGCTACGGCATTCAAGTTTGAGTGAACTAGTTACGTCCTACTTGTGTTCTCTATTACAAAAGAGATTTTTCTGCCTAACCAATTGCATAGGTTAAACTGGTTAGGCTGTGGTCTCCACCCAAATCTAATTGAATGCGTCGGTAGCATGCTTGTTCATCAAGTACACAACGGTGCCGTAACATAAACTTTTATCTTGGAGAAAAGAGTGCATAAATAAAGGAGTGACGTTACCTAAGCCGAACTCCACTGGAATCTCCTCTGAAGATTATAAAACAAAGCTGTAGATGTATTGCTTGGGGGAGTGGAAACGCACCCTCCATCAGTTGTTAAGAAATAAACGTCCAAGACGATGATGCTGTCGCAGCTACTATTTTGACTCTCTTCTTTTCATCCATTTAAAAAGTTACTACGTTTATTTTATTTCTGATGCTCGGGAATGTAGTTGGCACCAATGTTTTGTTTATAAAAGGGGCAAAAAATTCCTAAGACAAACATGAAGTTTTGTAAAACAGTATAGTGACTTTAAGTTTGCTGCTAGTTACTGCGTCCTTGAAGACCGGTTTGAGTCACTCCGAGATTGTGTCTTTGTTTTTGGCTTGCAAACAGGAAATCACAGGTTGGTTTGCAGTTTGGATGTGACAAGTATCAAGTTGCTCGTGTTTATACACAGAACAATTTAAGTCAAATTTTGCCCATATTGGTGAGGAATTTATCAGGTTTATTTACCAACGTTGGGCAACCTTGTCCCTATATCTGACACTGGCTTTCTATTGGGTTGCTTTATAGCTACAAAAAACTGTGGTTCGTCCTTGACGGTCAGTGTTAAACGCTGTTGATTAATGTTTCATACAACATGATTTTGACTTCTGGTTTGAAATTCGACACTGTAATCAGGTGTTTATCCATACGTGGTCCTTATTCGACTCTTAAATTAGGCCATTTTTGTTGGAGAACGTCCGCCATTCACTTTACAGTGTGCACGTCACGTACTATTACGGTATACTTAATTATCCATCACTATACTGTTCTCTCTATGCAATTGATTAGGATGCCGATATTTAATTGAAAATGCTAAGATCCAGAATCATTCCACAAATTATTTGCAATTTATTTTCTCAAATTCATGTGCATTCCACGTGTAAAATTGTAACCATTAAAGAATTCGTATACCAATTTATTTTCTCAAATTCATGTGCATTCCACGTGTAAAATTGTAACCATTAAAGAATTCGTATACCACATTTTTGAATTATGACCAAAGCTACTGGGATTGTTTTCGACCGCTTGATATTGCTGAAAGGTTTTGTGCAAAGTGAGTACAAGTGAATGCGCGAACAGAACTTGTTCGATGAAAAGCTGAAAGTTCTCGAAACGATTTTCCGTAAAATCGAGTTTTCCGTTCTTGTTGAAAAAAGCTTGTCAAGATAATGTCATTCTGTTTCTTAAATCGAATATATGCACCAAAAAATAGAAAGTTTTAAGAAAGGAAAAGTTTACATATTTCTTCGGAAATGAAAATATTGTGTGGTTTGCGCCATAGCCTCCTGAATGATGACGGAAAAACGGTAGTTATTATTACCAGTCAAGATAACTAGTAATGCCGACTCATTTTCGTTCACCTCACTCACTTCGGTTGCATAAGTTAAATAATATGACAAACAGATATTCTGAAATTTGTATAACAAGAACTGGGGCCCAGTTAGTTGGTGCTCTGTTTTGTAAAGAATATGTATGCGTCGGACGCTCGTCTTCAAAGCCTCTTTCGGAAAAGCAGTACTATAATTAATAAATCTGCGTTTTTGTTAACCGTGTGAACTAGGATGCAACATATTTTTTTGTAAAATGACAAACGGGTTACTAGCTATGTAATCACTTATAAACTTCGATTTCGTTAAGCATACTTATGCATCTTTTGTTTATCAAAGACATCAGATAGAAGTACAAACAAATTTGTAAGGTTTCAGTCAGTAGGACTGACTATTGTCTAACAAGTGCGCTAAACCGGTAGGTACAAATCCGCATAAAGTTTTCAATCTCCTTTTGACTTGGTCTGGTCAAACGGAACTGGTTTGTTTACAAACGGCTAAAACGTTGTGAACTTACAAATTTCGTGAAGTCAGTTATGTTCATCATCAAAACAGTCAACGGGTGAAAATTGTTCAGTTACGTTCGACAACGTGAACTGGGTTGTGACTCAGCATGTCACGTGGCTATCCATGTACTCTGTTGTGCTCATACTAAACTCCAACGATTTAATAATTTAACAAAGAGGGGAAAATGGCACTTCCGCAAGAAAGTTAACCTGATAGTCAAAAGCACACGTTCATACGACGTACCTGGAACACTTCATTGTACATTTACGGATGCATGTTATACCTAACGTGATTCACGTAGTATAATCAAGTAACAGAACCACAGAACAGTAGTGCAGAACTACGCACAAGCTGACTTTACTAGAGGTCGCTAACACGGTAATGACAAACTGATCAGCAAGTCACGCTTTCTTCAACAGTTGAGACACATCATTCGATATTAAGGATAGTGATTTCTCGTTATTTGTTGCATGAATGACCGGACGTTCCACGATAACACTCACTCTGTTAGGTGCATTGGGAGACTGCAGTACAGTTGACGAGAATGACTGCTGGTTTGGTGTGAATTGCATAGGCAACATGTCAGGCGTTAAACACACTTCGGAATGTGGTCGGCCCGTGAGTGGGACAGTTGCTTGTGGTCTGTCGATATAGGCGACTGACAACTCGACTGAATCAACACATTCAATTCGATACGTCTTGGAGTGATGATGCAACTCCAACTGAGATGCTGAGATTCGGTGTGCGGCTTGGTGGCCGATAGTAACCGTTAAGCATTACCTGCATTGTAATACGCAAAGGAGACGTGCAGTGAGTGTGTTTCAGACGTTGACAACTTTGAAGGGGTATTGCAGAAAAACTTCCATTTCAGGTACATTAAACTATAATCCGCCTGAGACAACTGCCTTTCAAAGCTATCGGAAGAGCTGCTAAATTCAAAGCTGTTCAAGAGCAACGTGCGTTTTGGTTTCAAATTTTCGAATAAGTATACTTGTCGTGGTTTATGTTCTGGCATCACCCACGTTATTTTGAAAAGGAACAAAGCTGCTGAAATGTAAATATTGACTGATTGACGAGTTTTCGCCGAAAATTGATTTCATTGTTTTGTTATCAACCGGGTCTGTCTTGGCCGTGACAATACACTGACATGAATAAATTTATCGACTGTACGCTTTGCACCACTAACATAGTAAACGTACCAACCAACCTCTTCTGAGTACCCGTGTTACCGGAAAATTAACAGCAACTAGTGTCAGTAGCGTTTTCATACATATCATAGCACACTGAGGAAGACTGCTTTTTTAAAAGATGGCTCAATAAACCATATGATGAAAACACTGTTTTCAATTCGTACTAAGGAATTACTAATTCAACTGAAGCTTAAAACATATTTTCAGCGGATTTTCTTACACAAAAGTCAAAGTTTTGTCGTCCGAAAAAAATTCAGAAGGATTGTACTTCTTTAACTGTCTTTGTGGAACGAAATAACGAAAGAACAGGAAACAGAAAATAATGAAAAATGTGATCAACAAAAAAGGGTTTTTTATCAACGAACAGAATTCAAATTCACATCGCACGAGCTAGGACCAGATGAAGTTTGCCAATGATTTATGGCTATATGCGTTAGTGGGTTTACATACAAAAAGAAAACCTCTCAAATCATTCATCGAAAGTTTCTCAAGTTACATTCATTTGTCTTACCCTGGAATACATTGATCTGAAAATGTTCTTTTCTGAACACATACCAATGATTCGCACTTTTGGTTAGTAACAGCTTTTGGAAAGTTTAGTGTTTACTTGAGTGCATTACTTTATCCAGAACAGCTTGCCACGAGGATAGAAAGAAGGCGTGTACTCCAGGTTTACAGGTTAGGTTTACGCAGACGAGCGTATCTTCCGACTTCATTCAGTTACTAGCTTGGTCTTTTAAGAAGACATTAAGGACTGACCCATACGACTACGTGTAGCGGTGGTGTTGCTGATCGGTTAATCGGCTAAATACACACTCAAGGCTGCAACAAGATGTACCAGTTCACATCACTCAACCAAACGTGGCTGAAAATTGTTAGTCCGAAGAGGTTTTGCAACGGTGATTATAACTAGCATTGCACACGTTGTTGTTGTCAACTATTAGGAGTCGTAACTAACCTTCAGTTTTTCTGGAGCGGTATGCTCTGCATGTACAACGTTATTTAAAGGAGCTGCATACCGTTATAAGAGCCAGTCTGGCCATCACACACATCGTACTTTTGGGATATCTGACCCGTGAAGCAGACAAACGCAAACGGTCAAACGAAATTTAGTTCGTTGCTTTCAGTTTAGTGTGGGGCATATAGTAGTAAGCTAGGGTTGAAACACATGAGAGTATGATCACGTCAGTTGGTTTATTTACAAACTAAGCCAGACCAACGGAAACAGTCCGGTCATGTGAGAGTATCGGTGAGGACTTGCTCACTCGCAAAGTCATCGACGAAATCCCCGCCAAAGTTTGCTAGTTTGTCAACTTTTAGAAATGTTATTTTATTTAGCTAAACTAACAAGCTTTTATGCGCAACTCAAGTTTTGGTTCCGTCATTTAGGAAAATCAGTTTGGGAACACATCGAACATCATATAATACCGTTCATACTGATCAAATAACAGAAGTGGATATCTGATGAGTAGTCGGGGATTTAGTTAATTTCAAGTTGAACATCACCCACAATTGATCGCAGCTGTCGCATTCAGACAGACTTTTCAGCCCGCCTCTTTCAAATGAAGGCATTAGACTCGAATTTAGCTATTGTTAGAGCTCGTCAGTAGTGCATATACTTGACACAGCCGGGATTACAACTCCGGCCACACATTCATGAGGCAACCATGCAGGCCACTGCGTTGATTTTCGGAAGAAGCCAGCTGAAAAGTTTATCTGAATTCGAAAGCTGCGATCAAGTGTGGATGATGTTCAAATTAGAAATGAAGTCAATAAAAACCTTCAGAATAAACACAAAAGAACTAAGGATGATCAAACAAAGGCTTGGCTTGTATGAAACGAGCCATGATCAGATTCATGCGAACATGGATTACGGTTCATATTCCAATAGCCACAAAAGTGTGCTTTGATAAAAATCTCTAAGTACCCTGAAACTAGCGTCCATTACTTTCGCTCAAAACGGGCCAATTACAATGTCTACTTCGATGCAAAAGCTCATGTCAATTGTTGGTTGTTTTCATTCACAGATAATTTGTTGCAGTCAGACAAATGTCATGTATGAGCTAATCCAATAATGATGTTTCACCGGATGCTTTCAGACGTTCAACCGTTGTATCCTATTTTCCACCTGTTCTACATGCGAGTCAAAGGGGTTGGCCAAAGTTACGGAGAACAAGCAAACAGAAATGTGCTCAATGCAACAACGATTTCCACTGTCAGATAGTCCAGCATAAAGCACCCACAAGATTCAGCACACTAGTTGTTAACGGTCATAAATAATGCGTAATCTTTTGCGGACATAAATTTGAACTCCATCCCAGTAATATGCACTTGCAGGTAGGCGTTTATATGAATGGAGAGAAAAACGACAAAACTGGGAATATAAATTGAACACCCTCTATCACTCATCAGTAAAACAGAGAATATTTTAGAAACACTCCGACTCCGTCATGTGAGAATAATCCGGTCTTCTGTATATAACTACTGCGCGCTGTTATTCGTTACTTTACTAAAAACGAATTCACATCCGTTCATTCGGGAAGACTTGAGTTGGAAAGTTGGAAATAGTAATCGTGATGAAGTGATGGAAAAATGAAACCACTTAAAAATCCATGCACCCTTAGCACGTTTCAACTGTGCTTAGAATATTGTATCACGGAAAATGAGCTCATGTCGGTTGAGAAGTCCACGTGCACCAACAGTTGTACAACGCCTAGACAACTCGATACTGCGGAGGCGAACGGACAGTCATTTTGGTAATTACTAAAAGTAGTCGATGAAAGTAGACAGTTTGTGACTATTTTCTGCGTCGTTATATAACAGGTAATATTTTCAAGTGGAAGAAGCTCTTTTGCAAGCATCACCAATTGCGCCATGCAAAGGGTAAATCGAGAATGCCTGTAGTTAAGTTGTAAAGTGTAAAGAAAACCCATTTTCATTTACCAGTAGCAAATGTCGTATGAAATAGACGGACACTGACATCCTATGGAGATCTACGTTATCTTTAATAACGAGATTATGCGGATAGCGCTGATGTTTGAAGATAGTGCCATCATAAAATTATTACGTATGTTTTTGTCAAACAGCTGCTGAAAGTAGTCAGCAAACGAGTTAGTTACATACTTTGTATGAGTCAAATGCAATAAATACGCCATACTGTTGGACAAATTTGTCAGGACATTTACGATGTCGCATATGAAGTGGAACTTGGGGTCCCACCTAAACGGTATCTCAAAACATCCTACGGTACAGAACTATAGCTTCTCTCTCAATGTTTTAGAAAAGTAAGTCTGTGGATGACAAGTGAACCCGATGAGCGTTTTTGTCTCTTGCAACATTGCAGACATGTTTGGCAGCTTCCACTGAGAATCACATAAGCTGAGTTCAGTGTACATTACCTTACTTTTCTTGATAAGAATACTAGCTCACTGCCAACAGGAACTGAAGTCAAATTCTTCTGTTTGGAGAGGATATTGTGAAAACTGTATGGGAATAAAACCGACTATGAACGCTGTCCCCATTTTTTTTAAAATAAACATACCAACAGATTGAAGATGGAAACTTATCACTACCACGGATCTGCAAATCGCAGGGATAAGAAATCAAACAAATTTACGTGCGAAATATTGCCTATTAACTTTAGGTTATTTCAGACCCTGTGGTTCGGAAACGATGACGACTTCTGATAATCTGAGTTGTTTTTATCGATGAGCATGTAATGAATGGGCAACCCTTGAAATAAGTAACCAGACGAATCAGTTTAACAGTTATATTTTTCCAGTTCAAACGACGGTACGATAGCGGAGAAATCAATTGAGATTAAAACCTGATGGCTAATGGCAGACACATACGTGAGTTAGAATGTATAGCTACTTTTATGCATGTGAGGTGATACACTGATAGTAAACAATAAACAGATTTTCAGGTACAAATCCAGCGTCCAACACATGTGCGGAACGACACACTGCTTAGCGATAAACACGTCAGAAATAGTGCAAGAACGGAGGTATAACCACGTGACTGAGCCGTCTAATAAAAATATTGTTTAAAACCAGACACCGTCACGCAATGTCTGTGAGTTTCAATGCAACAGGTTCCCTTTGATCTCGCAGTCGTCCAAACTGTCAATAAGTGGCTAGATAGAAGTTACTTAAGAAGTTAGGTTACAGTATGTGTCAATCAGTCATTTTGAAAATATTGTAAATGTTTACCGTACTTCAAATAAGCTTTTGAAGAAGCTTATCAAATTCATGTTAGTAAGCTGATAAACTCTGGTATCTAAACAAAATCTCACACAACACGTTCGGAAGTTAAAAACTGGACGACAATTCTAACTTAGATGTTATGTTCATTGGCTATCGCATATTTCTAAAAAAAAGGTATATGGTGAAACCCTTTGATTTGCATCCAACAGAAATGTCAGCTTTTTTTTCAAGGATAGATTACTGACTTGCCTGATTAGCTTGGATGTGCGTGTGAATGTGGACACTAAATAGAATTACAAACATTATAAAACTGAGGTTGAGCAGAACTAGTAAAGATTGAGCACTGCCAGATGCCTCAGGGGCTCATCGGAGCAACATGTGGCGATGGAAGCAATATTTCATTATAACTCACCTAAAATAGACAAAGTCAAAGATTGTGGTCAAAGAGTTCTGACTGGTGGTTAGGCGTATAAACAAACAGGGTTCGCATATTGAAGCTCAGAAGACCATATAACGCGCAAAAACAGTTACTGCCGTGGATACCCGTATCTGGCCGTATCTGTAAAGAGTGACGTCAGCTTTACGTTACAAGTGATTGTTAAGAGTAAATTCCTGTCTAGAGTCGGATTGCCACTGATGTCTCCAGTGGTAAACGTTGTCCTGGATTCCACAGGAGTGCACACTGTCCATTCTGGAAGTCATGCTCTTATTAAGTAGACACATGCGATTTTGTAAGTAGTTATGTGGCAGTTGGTATGCCCAATGTGAGGTTACAATAATTTGAGGTAAAATTTCTAAAGACAAAAGGAATGTCAAATTATTTCTAACGTGGTTCCGTTAGCCGTAATAGACTGTCCACATCAATATACATCGGCACTCAAAATTTAACTTGACAAACGCTGTTTTGTTGGTCACGTCATATTCTATCCCGGTCTAATACTCGGTTGATTTTGCTGTCTTCCAAACGACGTGGATATCAGTAATTAAGTTTCGGGATCAAAAAACACCTGCAAAACCAGCCAAAATAACTGACTGACTCAATTCTAAGAAGGATATACATGATCCAAAAATGCCCTCTTCTGTGAAAACCTTGTCCGCGTGAATTTAGTGCGTGTCGTATCGCACGCGCTTACTCCACTGAAGGCAGTCGGGAGATTTTTGTTAGTTTGTCGCACGTCGTGGAAAGCGGTAACTTAAGTTAACGTTCTTGCGCAGTAGATCAGCCAGCAGGGTAGAACGATGCCTCAAGCCTCGGATTTTGAGTCAGGCACGTCTTTATGACCAAAACATCTGGGTAAGCAGCGGGCACATCCGATGGACGATCGACGACACGATTGTTGTTTGTCTAATGTGAAGAACACGTGTTTAAAAGTGAGGTGTATTTTAGCTCCACTGAGAATTCAAACAATAAAGTTCGTTCTGCTCACATAAAAACGTGCAACCTTCTCAGTCCACATTTTTAAAGCAAAACCCATGGCTTGGAGTTTACAAGATCGGATGGGTATTGTATCAATCGGAAATGTTTCTCCAGCAAAAATAGGCGTGTCTCACATCCTTCAAATAGGGATTCCATGTTATATTTTGTTCACTTTGATTAGTGGGAAAGAAAGTGATTTTGAGGCCAAACAAACCTAGCTTTAGCAATTACGCTTGATTACACCAGGACATCACCTATGGTTTGAAATAATCTCAATACCATTATTCGTCAAGCTTTGTTTGGTAAGCAGTGGGAACAATATGTATTTCTTTCAACAGAACAAGCACATGGAACAAACTTTGAGTTAAAACACATCTCATTTGTTCACGCGTTATTTCCACTTCGTAAGTCTGGCTGAAACTGCCAAAAGTAATCGACAAAATGTGAAACCATTCAATAGTTCCTATCAATCTTATCGCTTTCGTTCAGACGTTCGCTGCCTGCATCAAAATTCCACCCACATAGCCCGTCGATGTTGATTGATCCACTACACGGGACCGCCAACTGGAGGGATCCCTCTCCCACACGTGCAAAAAACTGACTTAACTGCAGTAAACAAGTGTCACATGAGGCAAGCCAAATACATTCAGACACTTTCATTTATATCCATCGTTTGTAAGGAAACGCAAGCTTTCGGAAAAATTTACACCACTGGAATGTATATATTTGGATGTATCTGCCGCTTCATAGTAAATTCGACATGCCTTCATCTCATAATCTAATCTTCAGTTTTCGTTGGCCTTCAACACAATAATGTAGTGCGTTGACAACAACCATATTATGTTCCGTCTAAATGAATGAATTTAGGTCAAGTAAGTTGGAATGTTTACCCTGATAACTAAACATCAGTCACAACCAAGCTAAAGCTCAAATATCTAACACGATGCGTAGTCTAGAGACTAAGAGTCATTGAAGACGGCATTAAATATCACACAAACAGACATCGGACTCTTGGAAAAGCATAACGGTCAGGCAAGAATCCCTGATAATGTTCACCATAAAATACAGTCTGGATAAAGGACGTACTGTGGCTTACAGTTACTCAGTCCATCTTACCATGAACAGAAGCTGCGCAATCCGGAAAGGGTTTTCAGCTTTTTTCAATGTCCCAACTTCCAAACAGTAGATTTCAGTAGTTTCATTGTTCACAGTCCCCACAACCAAATGGTCTGCTAGAACAAATCAGTAAGTTTGTTCAGTCGTTGAGAGTATATCATCGATCAGTTCATTAACTGAAGCGAATCAGTTTTGTTCACGTAAGTGGTAAGGTCATGAATTCTGCCTCGTGACAAAGAGACTCCATAAACACCTGTGACTATGTTGAACGTTGACCAAAAATACACGCTAGCCAATGTTCTTTAATTACTGAGTATAATCGCTAAGTAATTTTTTTTTCAGAAATTTCCTAGTATTTTTGGTCGATCATATGCCACGCAAATTTGCCTCTTGATGACGTATACCTTATTTATAACAAAAGGTTTCATAAAAAATTATACACATCTTATGCGAACGAACATTGGTAAGAAATGAAACGCTTGCTTTACTTACAATTCATATTTTCAGCAGTAGAAGGACTAGCCAACTGATAGGTGTGTGCGTCACGTGGACGTAACCTACGACCGATCATTTTAAAGGTTACCAATTCCAATCTGCTTATATTACAAAGCTGGTAATATAAGCACTTCGTGCAATTGCTTTTTTTCGACATTCCGTAATGAAATGTGATTCAACAATACAATTTTTTGTCAAGCAGAATAAGCGAATGGAGGAATACTAAAGGCAACTTGTCAAAAGGCGCTTAATGAATTGTGAACTATGACGCTTAAAAAAGTATTATCCTAATTTTCGATATTAATACATACACAGTATTTTGCCGAAATGTTATGGAAACATTTGAATTTAAATGAAAAAGAAAATTCCTGTTAAATTTCAAAAAAATATTTTGAAGTCACTCCTATAGGGTAAAATTATTTTGGTTAGAATCAACCTGCTTCTGACCAGAATTGTGCACGCACAACACCACAAAATGCATAGTCACCAATGTACTAGTTCGATAAATATTTCGTTTTTTCAATTCCTCAAAAGATCTCCTAAAGTTTTAAAGGTATAGATTGGAAAATCAAAAATACCTGACATTTGGTATTAGTAAATTGGTGCTAAACAACCGTCGCAACGCAGTGATGTGGAATATTCAGCAGAATCTTGCTTCAGGTGTGTTTGTGGATACCACACTCGTAAATAACATTAAACCCTTTCTTTTATCAAATTAACTATCAGTAACTTGTTGATGAAACAACAAAATTTACTTGATCGCAACTTTAAAAACATCAGCAAGTCTACGGTTGCATTTAAGTCTTAAGACATACTGAAATTGTACGGAAACCAGCGCACCGCCCTGCCAGTTGATGTGATGGATGTGTACGGCTAACATTTGAATCTATTTTCAAGTGAACATGATTAAAGTGAACTATCTCTCATGATGATTGTTTCAAAGGTTTTCAATGTTTCAAAAGTTCATATGAGCCTAAATGCGCAATTCAGTGACACGAGGAACATAGTTAAACATAAATTTGTCTACAAATTATTCTGGCAGGAATAGCTCTGTGTGGCAGAAAAGATGGCAGCAGTGCTAGTGATGGTCGTTGATAATGTTTCGTTGAGGAAACCTTAGGTTTCCATGGGGGATGAGTTAGGACTTGACTATATGGTTTTTATCATTACTTCCGAAGCACCAACTATATTATGCATCAAATCACTGTGCCTGACCGATTTTTTCCACAAAACATTGCAGTGTTCTAAAACTTCTGTCAAATGCAATCTCACCCACCCTAAGGCTTATAGGCTTGCGATCATCACAGTGATAAACAGCTTCCGGTGAAATCAGTCGTCATGATGGCTTTAGACAGTAGGGCAAACGAAAAAACCACGACGTACAATATTTTCAATTCCTGGGTTGGATGAAAATTGGACAAATTCTGAAGAATGCAAGTGAAGTATCGTTCTTGTTACAATGAGTCTACGCACTATTTAATATATGCGTTTAATATATTTTTGCATTGTTTACCCCAGTTCAATATACATCGAAGAGGAACCAGAAAACTATCACAAGTTCTGGAGAGTGATAACTATTCTGGTCGATTCTTCAAAATGTTGTTTTATATCATTTCCATAGGGACCTCGTCGCCAGTTGGTGTATTTGGTTTGCGTGTCGTTCAAGTGATTTAGATAGTATTTATTACAAACCGCCTACTATCAAAACTTTATGTCTCCAATTCACGTGCTACTACGAGTGAATTCTTTGAAGACTTATACTGTCGTATAGGTCTGTTCACTTGTGATTATTTTTGACAGATTATCCCATATTAACTGCGTCGATTGAAAGTAATCTCAATGAACACGCAATATTTTGTGAGCAGGAAAAAAAGAACCTGATCAGACGGCGTCACCACGGTAGTTCTAGTTCATAATTTACGTTTTCAAACCAAATTGCCGGAATACAAATTAACGTCCAAGAGTGTCACGCATAAATGATTGGTTGTGTTCAGTAAGTAGTTATTTTCATAACTTGAACTAATTTTGTCAATACTATCCAATATAGAAAGCTGTAAATTTAATGTATGTACTATGTCTTCGGCAAGGTTCTACGATAGCTATTGTACGGGAATTCCAATAGATAATTCATTTTAATAGTGACACCCCAGTACACACATTTATTGTAATATTATAAAATAAAATACTTATCTTTACAGTACAGGCGCGTTCACTCACAAGACGAATGCAGTGTCTTTTTAAGGCAAACCCACTGCAAATGAATGTAGGGCCTTACTGGTTTTTTTATTTCTAACAAAAACCGTTTGACAGTTTGTCTTTAGAAAGGCATCTAGACTCATTAGTGATTGTTACTGTACTATCGAGCCTCACCATAGTGCTACATGGAAAATCGTTTTTCAGATTCACACGAAATATGTTTTTTTGCATGATGGAAGCATTTTACTATGAGGACCATTATTAGCTGTTAGTGTGCAAAGGTTTATCTGACAGCACAATTTCGGTTTGCTGATTACTACTCACACTACAAAACTTTCGCTGCATAAATGTGCATATAGTCGTCGGAATTTACTAATCTGCACCTTTCACCTCGCCTTGCCTACCAGTACAAGCAGAAATGAATGGATTGTTTAAAACGTAGTATTGAAAGTTTTGTACACAGTACTGAGTGGATTTACGACAAACTAAAAAGGTGAGTCCCTAATTCAATGTTGTCTGACACGCAGGATGAAACACCCCTCCGTATATGCCTCTCGAAAGGACGAATTATTGTTCAAACTTTTGGTAACCTGTAGCTGAAATAGTTGGTGATATATACATATACTATACTTCATATCCAAAACAATATTGAGTTGCTGATACAAAATTCGAGTTTTCCTTGAGGAACTCAACCACGGGTGTTACCTTTGTCTGTGTTGATCAGCCACAGCTGGTTAGAAAGGAATATGAACCAACAATTTTAGCTAACTAATTTGGTTATTACCCAGGTACGAGCTTGGTTTGCGTCACCGGGATATATCTGTGTTACAAGAATTGATACGATCGATTTCAGGTTGTTCCGTTACGATACCCTTGCCTATAATGGCTCAAAAAGCAAATTATGATATATACTTTTGAACGTTAGGTTTCATTAGGGTCGTAACACTTTTACCGGTCTGAATGTCATGGACGATTTTATCACAACCAGTCGAGTTTAGTGATGAAACCATGAGAATTTTTTTTAGTCCTGTATACTGTTTCGTAGCGAAATCAGAGAGTTTACGAAACGATAAGCATTTGGACAGCCATGATATTTTCTGATATAATACTGTCCATTGCCTAAGTGACTGTTAAACGGAAGGAGAAGTATGTTCACTGTGACCAGTTGAATGTTTGCAAGTAAGACACAAATAACCTCACTGAACGTTTAAGAAACTACAATCGTTTATTCCATTCGAAATGAATGCGGAATTTTTCTGCATGGAAAATACAACGACTGTATTTATTACACCAGCAAGTTGCTTGAATTTAAATTCTGTGCACCGTCAATAATGTTCCAAAAACATATCGACATGTGCCAATTGCACAATTTATGATCAGAAACGATAAATACAGAACGATTGTTCCGCGTTGTCTGTCAAATGCATAATACTTACGTTGAATGGCTATTCGAGAAAACGGTACTGTATAGCTGTGAGTTGAGTTTAAATGCATGGGTTTCAACAAACGTGTGTGCTAACACTGGTTGTATTGTTTAACTAATTGTTATATTATTGACACTATACGATAACAAATGTGAGCACGCCATCGATGCGATGGAAATATTAGCTACGAGCTTTTCACGTTGCTTCCTCAGTTACAAAAAGAACCAATCCAGGATGCACGGAATATTAACTGGGTTGATTGGAAGAACATAGTGCAACACATAAACTAAGGAAGAGATAGAGCAAACTAACAGGTCTACCGACATTAACTGCCAGTAGTTAGTTTAGGAGTATCACGAATAGTAAACACATGCATGAACAGGAGTATCAGCAAGTACGTCAGCTTTGTCTGACCGAATGATTGAGTGGTCTAACTAAATAGCGTGTGTTTACCTTCAGTTTATCATGCTGAAGTCCCGTTCAATTAAGTTGGCCGATTTGCAGTCAGTTTCTCCTGTTCCAGTAATTCACTTGGTGTTGTTTGTGATGCTTAATCACATCTAATTAGGCATAGTGTCGTTCGGTCCTCCTATCGAATGTATCTTACTTTGATGTTAGACTCAAATTTCTCTACATCAATCAATCACTAATTTCACCCAGCCTTAAAATCACGTCTTCCTATTAGACGACTAAACAATTCGGTCGCTTCAAATATTTCTCCTTGTATGCGATAGATAACAACAAGATATTTGATTACGAAAAAAATCTTCGATGTCGTTTACAGGCTAATATCCCTTTTATCATATTGCCTTATTTCTACATACTTTTTCGAAGTAATATTCTTACAACATATATAATGACAAAAAGAAATATTGCAATTCATAATACTAAACTCACTGGGGTCTGCTATAAAATGCTCTAATGAACAGAATATGCTATTGTTTCAGACTTGATAAGTTGACAAGATGTTAGTAGTCTAAGGGTGGATAGAGCAAAATCATACAGGTTTTTATCATAAGTGTTCCACTGAACGTCATATTTTCATTATACTATAGATTACCAAGACGTTTGTGGTTAGCGAATATCGCCTACACAAATGTAGGTACAACACCCTTAGTGTTTTGCACAAACAAGTGCTAGTCAATTTGTTGTACCGACAGCTATGAGGGACTCAACTTTCAACCTTTCCGAATGTGTTATTGCTAATTTATGTTTCAGGTCACACGTCAGTGAGGAAAATAATCCCGATAAATATAAGTCTACTCTTAAACACAGTACTAAGGCACACCAGTGAATTGTCAGTGTTGTTTACACAGAACCAGAGTGCCAGCATTTATTTTTGCGTATCTGTTTGCATAATTTAAATCACATTTGAACAAGCAACACTTGAAGTTGATTTTGAAGTTTGCCGTGAACTTACGGAACGCATTAGTATTCTTTTGAACCGACACTCTGAATATCCAACAAGTGTTTATTATGCGCTCATCAACATACAATTTGAAATGAACGTTGTTATTGACAACGTGCGCAAAATTGTTTAACGGTTATAAATTAAAAACATGTTAAATCAAAACTACCGTTTTGTAGTTTGTATTTAGTAGAATTGTTATATACTTGAACTGCTGGTACTCCTTCTTTTGTGGCGCTTATAACAATCGAAATCCATTGCTGCACTGATGTCTACAGTTCATATATATTATGAAATACTGTCCCTAGTACAAGTGAAAGTAA
Source organism: Paragonimus skrjabini miyazakii (assembly GCA_014338405.1). Lineage (NCBI taxonomy): Eukaryota > Metazoa > Platyhelminthes > Trematoda > Plagiorchiida > Troglotrematidae > Paragonimus > Paragonimus skrjabini miyazakii. Next base: position 22,681 of record JTDE01022027.1, on the reverse strand, counting down.
CAATTAACTGGGTGTGACTTTTAAATTGATGTTCACGTGAGATAAAAGAAATCAATATAAGCAAGTTACTACGGAGTGCTATCACAATCAGTGTGCCCTTGATCAGTCTAAGCATCATGTCAGTGACGATTTCTGTGATAAAGATGAATGTATTTTCAATGGTTTTTTCTAGGGTTAGCCTCGTCGCAAATAGACTTGTTAATGATGTACTAACTTACTGCTGTAACACATTAATACTGTGGGACATGAAGTTCGTGCAATAGAAACTAAAAGACTTTTCTAAACGATAGAGGCAAATCTCGTAATCCTATTATCTTAAAGGACTTTGTTGGGTATTGTCGATTCTGGAGTATAATATAAAACAAACATGATGTAACAAAGTTGTTACTACACATCAGTATATATTGTGATGTGTAGCATCAAAGAAAATGTGTTTTCATTTTTCTCTGTTGGTTCACTGGACTTGTGGATATCATAACTGATTACTCCAACAGGTGATATTTTACCTTTGAATGATAATTGATAAACCTAGTAAACGGCAAGCAGATGTCGTTTGTCAGTACGTTTCTTTTAAATGGTCTGTCATACTCCATTAGGTTAATAAAAAGTCTTGATATAAATTCGATAGTGAGGTGAACATCAAGTCTTTTACAACGGACCGTACAAGACAAAGTTGTCATATATACACCGCCGCACTCATATATTTAAGGTTCACCGATAATGAAATATCCATTGTATAAACAGATACACATGTAAGATGATCTCTATTGGAAGATGTGCCGTGCTTACATTTTCAGCGTAATACCTGGGGCTGTCACCGATTGTACAAATACCGTTGCTCTCATGGGCACATTCCCCCGTCTTCTGTATGAATTTTCCGAAAGTAGAAAGCACATTGGTTGTCAAGTTCAGAAACCTACTGAATATGGTTGTCTAACTTTTTTGACGAAATGAGACACGTATGGATGAAAGCCAATAACGAATGATCGGTTCAACCGATAGGCTTAAGCCGGAGTGAGAATGATCAGACCAAATCGCAACAAACGTGATCGTTTCCGGTTATTGATCGTCAAGGCAAATGAATAAGATTAATTTGTTGGAATACTTTTAGGATGATTCCAGTGAAATAAATAGTGTTCGAATAAATTGGAATGTAAAGTATTTTAGCGGTCATAAAACAGATGTTTAACGTATTGCAACTGCAGGGAATTGTGAAAGCTGTAAACAAATTTTCGATTAAAAGCAACGGATAAAAGAGGGCTATTCAAGGTGTCTGCATACATTTCCAATAAATTTGTCTTTTTAAAACGGGAGTTGGTGTGAGATGCGGAAGTTCAGAAGTGTAAAGAGGTCGCGCCACTTGCATTCTGCAAACCCCAGCTGGTCAAAACAAATGTCTGGCGAATGTGTTCGAAACCACCTTCGCACAGTGTGTTCGATAACAGCGCGTCTCATTACTTCACTTGTATACCGTTGTTTTGTTTTCAAATACGTGATGAAAAAATGTAGTTCCCTTCCAGTCCTGAAGCAATTTTGAAGACCATATATTTGTAGTGAGGATACAAGTCGGGAAGAGACTACCCTACAGCTAAACGGTTGTCCTAAATCGTTTATTACAGAACCAAAACAGCCTTTTGACGTGGGATTTCTGTGATACGGTGTCCAGAAAGTTGGTATTTCCTAGTTTTCCGTTTAAGGGCAATGATGTATGCCAACTTATTCTTTGTCGGCTAATTGGTTCTAACAGGAGAACATACATTACAGTTTCCACAGTGATTCTGTTCAAAACATTCCAGATTCCAACATTTAGTGTGAAACAACTGCTACTGGAGTCAGTACAATCCAATGTTATCCATGAATATTGATGTAGATGCGGAGCATTCTACATAGACAGCATTTAGTGCCAGTTGCGAACGTGGGTCATGGAGTTTACCATGAACTGTATCAGGAAACGTCACACAAACATATGACGTCACAGCCACGCGTAGAAATAAGCAGCCTGCATCATCCGTCGCACCTGAATAACTCTTTGTAAGGTTGCCTCTACCGTGGTAAAGAAAACAACCGTGAAGTCTGATATCTAACTTTCTGTGATATCTCCTTTTTTCCCCATATTGATATATGAATGATCTTCAGTATGCACCGGTAAACAAGCAGCAAAAGTTTTCCAGTCATAACCTATGTAATATCAACCTTCTTTATCCAAGTTTTTGATGGGAAAAGAATGTTTTGATATCAATGGTACCCACTACGATAGACAGATTATTAAAATTGTTACAAGTCCTTATGAGTGAGTATTATCTGAAGGATAGCTCACAGTACAGTGCAATTTTAGACCATCTGGATGCATCTAGAAATTACTATACATTGAGTCCTTAGATAAAAGAGTGCCGCCGAACGGACCCTCAGCTTGTTGCTCCCCCATATCACTTCCCATATGTACAGGCGGCCGCCTGAGAAAATTTGCTGAAATAAAATTTATGATGTACTTATAGCTTAAGTTTGAGGTGAGACATCTTCAGGTCGATGGTGTCGTACGTGGGGTAATCTACTTAGCCGATATCCTAGTAGCCATACTAAAGGGCAAGCAGTTGACAAATTAGATAATTTGGAGTTCTGTAGAGTGTATGCTAATGAGGTTGCTATAGTCACAGCTGAATAGGCATGGGCAAAACCTTCGCGTGGTCGAATGTACGGTTTGGGAATTGAGATCAATACCCGGATGCTATTTCTAGGTGTTAGTTCGATAAATTGATGGTGGAATCCAGTCAGCTTTTGTTTATCAAAAGAATATGTGAATAGTTTGAGATTCAAAAGTTTGCCATTTTTATCGAATCTGTATAGAAAATAGAACCGGTGCACCGGTGCGCTGGCGCTGGTTTACGTTAAGTGGAACTGGGCTTACTTGGGATTCGCACGAACAATCGAGCACGGCTAATTTACAAGTCAATCTATAACCTACAGTTTCCAAGAACGTGATACGTTTATAACTGCCGTTCAAAAAATTCAACATATGCCGACTGGCACAAAAATTTGTGGTCAACCGTTGTCCGCGCCTGCATTGCTATGCAGTGGTCAGTTATAGACAGAAATGTTCGACCCCCAAATCTGTGGATAAGAAAACATCGTTACAGTCTACCTGGCCAGACATAATCTGCGAATATAAATACTGAATAGACGTATCTTGTGTTTGTAAAAGTGAGTGCCAGATAAAAACCGGAATGGCCGAGCCTTTTGAAAATCGGTCTAGGGAACGTTGAGCTGGCAATCCAGTAGTTGGATAATAAGCACCTAAAAGTAGACAATTTAAGAGATCGGGAAGCGCCACATGATAACGTACTGGGCAGTTTACCCGACAAATACTCGTCTTATACTATGCTGGAAACAAACGCTTATTGCCATATGTCCAGGCCAATGTGCATCAACACATCCAACCTATTTTTATATACAAAAGAATTGATCGTGAAGTGATGTTACGCTAGTAACCGCCAAACAACTTTTACACGTTAATGTTTTTTAGTCATTTAGAAGTTTGAAATTTCGTAAACTTAAATCTTTAGCAGGAGACACCCGCAGAGAAGCAGCTAAATCTGCTGAATCCTAGGTTGACCAGATAATGCTGATTGTTCTCCATCAAGATAAGCTATTTATTTGCTCATCTCTTGACACACTATGACATAAAACCAGATGGTTCTGGGAGAAGCGAACTCGCAAAACCAAAATGGTTAATAGTTGTATGTCAACGGCTGCCTATCTGATATGTGTGCGAGTATACCATATGCTAAACGATGATTATGTGGTAGAATCTAAAACTTGAGTCAATAGGGAACTGTTACTTATATTGAACGTTGTCACATCACGTGGAATATTTCAATTTGAAACTTCTTTGTTGCAATTCAACTAACCACTAGATTTACGACTCGGTTTTATTGACAGCAGTAATTGACTCTCGGGAAATGGAGGTTGAAAAATTCCCAGCCATAGGGTCTACATAAAATAAGTTCCAAAAAATGCATATAAAATACTAATTCAGATTTGCGTAAGATTGGTAAATCTTCCGGTTCTTTTTCTCTGATAAATTTCGTACGTATGCGGAACAAATGATAAACAATTTCAGAAAATTCATGGAATGGCAAAATGTGCAGCAATTTTGCCGATTATGCATTCAAAAGTTTACTTTCATAGAGTGATGGACAGTTCAATGGTCTAAAGAAAAGTCTATTTCAGACGTCAAGAAACACCACAGTTTAAATATCAAGGAAGGTGAGCAAGAGAAAGCTGACGGCATGATATTTAAAATAACCTAACCAGATCATCTCAGGCCTAAAACAGCTAAACTCTGATATGAAAAAAGTGGCTGATTAAAAGCAAATGAGAAAATATCAAATTGATGGCATATTTGTTTCTAATTCTTCCCAACCAAATCGGAGAAAATCAGGACCCGGCGACAAAATCACGACGCTTGCAAAACCAATAAAAAGCCATTGATAAATGTGTTACAATCAATGCTTGTTTAATAGGTTGGTGTACGTAAAGGCACGCAGTCACTAAGTTAAGCGAGTCCAAACAAGCAGAATGTCTACCTCGTTCTGTTTATGATAAGGTGATCGACGCAGTGGTAATCACCTTCTGTGAGAACAAGACAACTCACACCCAAGTGGAAGTAGTTGTTGTGCTGATCGTCCATGAGAGAAGGCTGGCATTGTTACAACACTGCGATGAGCGCTGCACAAGAACTGGACAGCTAGCGAATGGTTACTGTCATTAACACGGTGTTTCCATCACAGTCGTTTTGTTGACTTAGCACTCCGGAGATAACTTGGTGTCCACAAAGTGTTCCTTTAGTTTCAGTCTGATACCGTCGAATGAGAACTCAAGCATGATAAGAACCAATACTGAGTCTGTATATTAGAACATCAAATTGCTAACCATGTGATGTCACTGAGCCACGTTGCTCTTGAAGTGATAATTTGATTTAAGTAGAAGCTTTACTTACTTAGATGGTTCAAAACGAGCAAAGAACGTACTTTGTATGTGAAAACTGGAAAACCTGACCTACTCGGAACGTTCATCTCTTTCGTCAATGCAGGAATTTTCTCGTAGAAGCTGGAGAGGTAATCATTTAATTCAATCGTGTTAATTGTAAAAGGTAGGTCCATAATTTTTCAGGTGTGCCAGCAAGCTAGAAAAATATGTACACACATATTTGTTTGTCAAGCTCGACGTTTTTGTTGCAGCTGCATCAAAATCAAACAAAGTGAAATCATCAGTTTATAGAAAATTCAACAGGCAGGTTTTTGCTTGTGTTGGTACATTGCATATATTGCGATCAGACGAAAGCTCGCTGATATATGCTGCCATTATCACCATTCGACAGCTTACTTGTTGGTGTCGTAATATCTCTAATCTAAAATCGCATTGTTTACGCTTGTTTACTTTTGGTTTCAAAGGTTTTTATGACAAATACGGGCCATATTTAGAGATAATCAAAAAACGAATAGAATACCGCAAGTGTCTGGAAATGCAATGTTTGTTAGAGGAAATATATCAGAGAAAAATCTTGAGTGAAAACTGACTGACGTTACAAACATACGGCGATCTAAGCAGTTATTCTTCAGGCTGACTCCGACAACAATGTGTACAATAATACACGATGTTGAGTTCACATGAATATTTGAATGAGCGGAACAACCGAGTGAACTTGCTGAATGTTGAGTGCTTATGCACTGTTAGTGACTTGATGATTAAATCCCTCTGAACAGCGATTGCACTTCACAAGCACTCCTAGCTACCCTGGTGTCCAGGTCGTAATTAGTTGGGAATGGTCACAGTCAATAAGCTATCAGTAGCTGAAGCATGATATAGTATATCGCGTAAACAGTATGAAAAGAATACTGATGGTGTTTACTACCACAAAAGATGGCAAAATGCAATATTGAATACATCGATTTGATTACCCCGTATTCCTATTGAAGGACGATGATTTTTCAATTTTTTCACTTTGAATATTACAACGAACAACGTAAACGGTTTGTACGATTCATTAACAACTGTATAATTACAGTTACAACTGTATACAACTATGTATGAATAGACGAGATCCACAAGGCTTACGACGGCTTGCAAGTACTTGTGAACAAATAGTCTGTCAATGCCCTCCAGTATATAGTAAACAGCGCGGGGACATGGACAATCTAATTTACTTATATGGGCGTTGCCGTGCAATTAGCTAATTTTAATTTTGATGTACGTCCTGAAGTTCTACATCTATCAACGCAGACCACCCTATAGAAGCGTGATGTAACAACCGTGGATTTGACTGACAGTAAAACATCACAGTATGTGGGTGATTCACAACATTCCACGAAGTGAGTATGTAATTAGGCGCATGTAAATGTACGCTCATCCAATTGTCATCAAATGAAGCAACTGGGTTATGGGATTCCCCTAATTGGGTGTGAAATAAGTGGTTATTTGCGTAAAAAGCCACATATAATGTTTTCCTCGGTGAACTGAAGATACTGGTAATCTCACATGGACCTCGGTTTAACCGAAGTACCTAGTTTCAACAGATTTAAAGCAGTACGTCAACAACAGGAATGTGTTTGACAAAATATCATCCACCTATGCATAGCGTTGCAAATTTTCAAGCCTGCAGCTACTCACATGGCAAATCGTGAATGGTGATGATGTGCTTTTAAGATCCACGTTTTATCAAATCACAATTATTTTTGGAGTTTCAGGAGGGAATAAAAGTTGATGATATATCCTCTGACGACGGCAACTTCAGGGACTGCAGTGACGTATACTGTGAGCAGATAATCTGGTTGCATAATCAAGTGATAATCAATTGGATAGTGGCTAACCTCGACTATTTACCCACGTTAAAACTGTTGATCGGAATTCCGTATACTACATGGAAGGTGTGCATGAGGTAGGTGTGCGATAACTGCGCCTTTGAAGGATTCGATCATACTAATCTCGAGTCGCACCAGGGTGTGTTCTTGGTTAGGTTTGAATACATCCCACTTCACCGTACCGATATATATGATTATACATCACCAATAGAACAGATACACAAAAGTAGACTCGCCAGGGATGCGGAATTCATCTCTTGGTCCCAACATCAGCGGGAGAAATGCAGCGCACAGGTTACGCAGCGTGGCCAACCGAACTCTGCTTTTGCAGGTCCAATGAAAGTACGGACTGAACGCTTACGGGAAGTAAAACAGCTGCAACACGTTTATGATGGACTAGCCGACCAAAAGCGTTAGGAATTCACTGAATATCGGCGAACAACTTTTCTATCAAACAGGCCTACATCAGATGGTGGGAAATGATGTTTGATCCTAGTGATGAGAATCCCGTATCGCACTTTTCAGTCAACCCAGAGAGAGGTGTGCGTAACTTGTTGCGTAGTCAGCTTGATATAACCATACCAGAAGCAGTATTGGTGAGGAGAAATTTTAAAAACCCACACTTCCAAGGTGATCAGTTACCGGTCAAGGTACACTTGCCAGACCTTTAATTTTACCCCTATCTCACGTATCACTTCTAGTGTGTTCAAAACGGACCTTGTTATTGAAAGCTATCAAAACCTATAAACCCAGCATATTCATGCACGCCCTAGCGAATTAAATACCTTCAACCTATGAGATCTCTTCGTATATGATGATATTCTCATGACAGGCTGGAACAATGGTACTTGCATAGTTATTAAGGAAGGAGAAGGCAATAATAACAAACTGCCAGAGATTTCTTCAAAACAGAAAATTTAGCAACCTCGTAAATAGAAAGAAAAACCTTGTTTGAAATAGCTTTAGATAAATAGAATGACTACAGGCGCATAGTTCAAACTACTTAAACCGGCGGAAACTGTCATTCCTCATATATATAGTCTATTCAAGTTTGATAAGTCGAACAAAACTATAAGCCTTTTATTATTATTTACCACACTAGACAAAGTCTACGTAGTTAGTGAAGCAAGTTAAGCTGTCATACTCTACGTCACGCAGCCGTCTCAGCTACCGGCATAGGGGACACTCATAACTTGTCAACCTAGATGTTGTTTGGACGTTTGCTGGATATCCCCTTGATAGCAACTGTGTAATGAACTTGTGCACATATCAATCAGCAAAAGAATTAGTTCAACATATCTGCGACTATGTGAAAAAAAATCGGAATACATAACGTACTGTTGACGTTGAGTCCCCACACAAATAAACATTTTGTCAGCAAACTGACCAGGTCACAGTGGGGTCTACACTGAGCTCGGTAGTGGATTCGGTGGGCACCTGGGTCCAGAAGTGAACTGGGGTTCCCACGTAATTTCTCAACTCAGCCTGCAAAACGCTTGTTGCGTCCGGGCATGCTTTTTTGTCGATGGTTCGAATCCAGCGAAAGCTGGGAGTTTTTGCACTTGGGTCTTTTTTAAGTTATCGAATCTACCAGGTTACTTATCATTATTACAAATTCAGTAATCTTCGGTGCCGCTGGCGGATTCCGGCGTGAAATGCTTGGAAAATCCTGTTTGGGCAGTCATTCTGCTGGTTCATTTACTGGATTCCATGAAAAACAGTAGATTGGTTAAACAACTTAGGCAGAATGTGACACTTCTGGGCTTCCCGGGTGGCTCCGTAGCTTAGCCCACTGAGCACTTGTCGCGCCTGTTTCGCTTTCTGTTTTGCTGTTTCCAATCTAACCGCTAGTGAGATTTTTCGCATTTGAGACTTCTCTGAACTGAAGACTCATCAACTTTTTAAGAGGAAATGACTGTCTTGACCGTATTCTAACCTGAAATATGATAAAGATCGAGCCATAGCATCTGGTTACTATGAAGAAGAAAATATCCGTGGTAATCTTTCCTTTAGTTACAGATGACGTTGCAACAGAGAAGCTCAATCATCGACCTCTTCGAAATTCCCAACTAACTCTCTTATCGACAAAGTTATACAACCGATTCACCATATTTCCACTGTTGGCATCGAATCTGAATGCCAAAAATATAAGAACGCTCTATTTTTGGAAGTAGCTATTACACCATAAATTTCAAAGAGTCCGGTGTTTCCTTGTATAAAACTGTATGTGAACAAGTTTGCGTTCGTCTCTATTAGGGATAGATTCCCACCTAAAATCGAATGGCATTTAGTTTGCACTTTTTCTGTTGGATACACTTCAGTACAATAACATGACTTTACATTCCGTTGCTAAAAGCAGTGTCAGAGATTGAAAGGGTGTCCAGTAGATGACAAAAAGGAATTGAAATGTTTCTATCCCAGTAAGCACATATTTTGCTAGGATGTCAATGGAGCTGCTCATAGCAGTCGACTGAGGGTCGTAGACACAACCGTCCGCAAACTGAACTGACGCACGTGTTTAGGACAACCATGACTGATTGATTTCCAAGCGTAAATAGATATGTGAGTCATCCGGCTATACTTAGACACGTTGTGTGGACAATCGTGTCTAGACACATTTTCATTCCTCACAGCATCATTAACCATTACTAGCAATACAGAAACTAGAACTCAACAATTGTAATGCAACAGTTAAGAATAGTTAGATCAAGACACACCTTGACATTTATGTTTCGGCATTCGTCTTTCAACTGATGCATGTACATAAGGAACTGTCATCAGTTCATCTATTAGATTAATCACAGAACAGTTGGGCTAATGCCAATCAATACATGATTGATTGTATCAGTGTCAAAAGTGACAGTTTATTGTGCGTTAATATACCTATTCAGTACAAATCATCATGCACAGAAATATCAAGTACACATTAATTAAAACGGAACTATCCACGAAGAAACCAAAACGGTCACGACAAACTTGACTGGATCCCCTAGGTCCTAAAATTTTGGAGAGTGCATGCGAGAATAATTCTTACTTTTTCGTTCAACAACCCTGTTGGATCATCTAGCCATGTTTCTGACATATGACGAACCCACTGTTACTCTGTTCTTGCACTTGATCACTGGCTCATTCAGCTAAGGAACTATAAATTGCGGAAGTCCTATGTACTTGTCAAGAAAATATTCTTCATATTTTCGTGAGTACGATTATTATCCGTGTCACTATAAACCTTCAATTTAACAAAAACCATGGCAACTTTCGGTAACTACAATGTCCGCATTCAATGACGTTTTGTTGGAACTTGACAACTCTTTCTTTTTGAGAATGAGTGAATGTCAGCAGACACATTGCAACGTGAGATCTCAAGTTACTCAACTTGTAGCATTTTCCACGATTTCTGCTGTACTCAAACCGGTCACTGAAACTGCATCCCACGTCACAACCGAACATTTAACAACGATCATTTTATTTGAGAAATTAACCACTCCTTTGAAATTTATGGAAAACCTTGCAGTGGCACTTACATGTGGCCTGTATGTCCATACTGCGTGCGTTTCTGTCGGTAGATAACATTAGATTTTAATGATGACGTCTGAATACGCAAAACTTAATCACTCTTCATTTTAACGTTACTTGAGTGAGGGCACATTCTACGCGTTTCATCAGGTCAGCAAAGGAATTTCACGGACCATACATTATACGCTTCTTGATGAAATGTGTGCAACACGTGAGACCGTTTCTGGGACGATATGGGTTAGGTTATAGGTAATGTGGGTGAGTACACATCTTTCCGGTTAATATTCACTACTTTATGAATAGCCTTGGGCTGATGAGTACTCAGTAACATTAGGAGGAGAAAATATGTGTTCCCTAGGTGAGGAGCTTAATCGGAATACGTATTCCTTATAAAAATGCAACAGACATTCCCAGTGAGTTTGGAATGCTTTTGACGACGTGGCGTCTTCAAATTTGTATTTTATTCAAAAGTTATCAGAAATATTGCTCAACCTACAAAAAACACTCATATGTCCAGTTTGTTCGCTATTAAATATTTGACACAACCTGTTAAAAAGGAATTCGTAAAGAATACTACACTTTGGTTAGACCCCTGAATACAAAGCATAATTAAATAATTCCTCAGACTATTTCTGGTTAGCCAGTAAACTACAACTAGTCTCCGCAACTGACAAAAATCATACTATGAAATTGACTAAGTTTAATCCGGGAAACCTTTGTGGAAGAATTGTCCACGAGCATGGAAGCGGCCGAAATAGCAGCCCACAACCTCCGTTGTAACTCTGCATAGCCCTATGTTAGCCTATGGGGGTCAGTTGCTGTGACAACCTGGGATGCCTCACCACTTAGTTGGCATTACAATTGCTGGGCTGCTCTTTCCGTGATCTGGTGTGAACGAATTATCAGGTGACTAGGCCCCATGTGGTTAACACCTTAACTGTATTGCATACCTTACGCCAAGAAGATGAGGAGTTATTATTTTGAAAAGGAAAGATATGATGTTGTCAGAGTTACACGTTGGGATCTGAACGGTCGTCGATGGTTTCCAGCAAGGTTACATATACTGTTGTGCGTTACTTGAAGAGACCACAAGCCGTTGTGTAGACGAAACAGAGGGGATGATAAGCACTGTAAGCATGACAAAATAAGCGGCAATAAATACGATCAACACCTTATATCACATTCGGATGAAAAGTGATTATCTCACGGGGACAAACATCACAAGTCCTCGATGATTAGTGACGTTCACCTTCAAACCGACATTCCACGATCGATTTCGTTCATGTTTGGACTCGTTAGGCAGGAGCAGCCCGAATTGGAGATGGCCCTGGGAGACAATGTTTCTATCCGCTGGGCTACTAGTTCTGTGATCGTCGACTGTGACAAGGAAACTTGATTATACTCAAGCTCTAACTTGTTTTTACCCTCTTCATGCGGAAGGACCGTGTCCCATTTAAAACTCAATTACATACAAACCCCTTCTTTACAGGCAGTGTTTATAAGACTGGTGACGAGGCGAATAAGAGCGTTGACTCAAAACCCATGAAGTAGCTGGTTCAATCCCTCAGTCATATTTTCTTCACCTGGTGAGTCCAAACAACGGTGATGGACTGCCGGTTTGAGGATGAAACTCAAGCAGCGTTACAAGCACTATTTCGAGTCGCTGCGACCGTAGCCGTTGCAATCCAAAGTGGGCTGTGTTCATCAGCGTAAGTGGAGTCAAACATGAGTTACAACTCAACTACAGAGTTATTCCATGTTTACTGAGCATAGAGATGGTGGTGTATTCATGGGTGGTTCATGTAGTCTCACACCCGACCTTACTTCCATGGTTTTTGAAAAATGGTAGCTTCTGTTTAGGTAGTCAAGCATGTTGTCTATCATTCCGATCTGACATTGATATAGTTTAACCAACCTGTAAACCTCAGCTAACGAGCTCTCCGTGTACTGTTTGGCATAAGAAATAACAGTTAAATTATTCTGGTTTTCACAAACATATTTTTCGGGGTAAGCATATTATACAGCTCAACAGTAACCATCAAATGTATCCTGTTAGTTTGGATTATGCATATAGAATTTTGTGAGAATATGGAACGACAAGTTTCAAAAAGCCCATCGTTTTCGGGCATATAGTTTTCATTGATATAACCGTTGCAGCAGTTGAGTAGTTCCAGATAAGTATATGCACATTTTTATGCTTAATAGGTATGAGACTTTCAAAACAGCCTCAAGCCAAATCCTTGTTAGCTTGCTAAAACTGCAATCTCCATGCTTTTAATACAGTGACAAAGTAGTGCGGTGTATATCTGGAGGTGTTTATCCGAATGCATGAATCTTGGAAGTTGAAAAGTCAAAAATCATTTCCTTTGGAAATGCATAGTACACCGAAGGTCTCTCGCCAGTCTGTGTAGTACTACACTGTACACTTAATCTGCATTATTTATCGATCAGTAGTTTCATGATTAAGGCACAATGATGAATTTTTGGTTTGGCTTCTTGCAAAGTATGGCTTCGTAGTTAATGTTGAAAGTTCCCTGGACTATGCGAACTGTCAATTCCTCTACAACTCGTTGCGGATACTTTCAATACAACAGTGGCTAGAACACACTTAATAAAACTATTACGGGAGATGTCTAACAATTTCGCCTGACAGTGGCTTCGGTTAAATGCCTACGTAAAAGCGTCACAGTGAATAAACAGATGGATTGTCGTGAGAAAATAATAATTTTTTATACATAACAAAACACTTGTTTTGTCGGTCATCTCTTGTGAAATCGGTTTAGAATACCCTAAGCTTTTTGTTGTCGTAAGTTTACGCCAGTGTTACAGGAATCCCGCCTCTAACAGTACAACTCCTGTTCATCTGTACGAACTTCTTAAGTAAGAAGTAAAACAGCGTTGCTCAAAGATAATGACATTAGAAACACTTTCATTTACAATTTTATCAAAACGTCTGTGGGTCGCACTTGTGTGCTTTGCTCCTCAACACCAACTACTAACAGCGCAACTGCGAAAGAAAATAAGTCCCATATCACACTGTAAAACTAGTAACCACGACCTTGTTGTCGAGCGAACTGGTGTATGAACCACAGTCTGAACCGTATTCGCGGGTAGTGGGTTTGTTTCCGCGGTTTGGATAGACCCGATATGGCTGGACAAGGTGAAAATGGTTGTCCAATGTTTCGCTGATGGTTACCTAGACAAACTTCTTATAAAAACTTCTCCCAACCCCTCGTGGGGATGGTTGCTTATTTACAGGCTAGTCACAACCCTTCGATCGATTCCACCATAAAGGAAAACAAAGCACAGCAACTTGGATGTGCAATTAAGTTATAGGCTCGCCATTTGCAAGGTTAACCTATGTTTGCTCAACTATGCCTATGTCGTACAATCGTTGTATATTAGTCTATTTTTTTCTTCACGCTGCCTCACTGTTTTGAACGCGTTAAATTTATGCCTGTCGACGGACTAACAAGTAAAAGGTCTTCACATGGCGGTATTTCAAGCCCGGACTTGCAAGCCTCAACGAGATTGTTGAAAAGAGCATAGCAACAAGCTGACGCCCTTTAAACTTACAATTAAACAAAATCACCATGCAACGTTATTAGTTAAAAACATTGAGATATGTAGCTCGACAAACATGTCTTCCTAGAGTGTCGGAATGTTTTTAACAATTCGATTAAAAAAGACTCCTGAACTCGGTAAATTCTGCCGGAATTTTACACTGTTACCTGCTACTCGAAAACTTAAAGTCCTCCGATTAGTATACGGTCTAAAAACTGAATAAAAATTGTATTTTAAGTATAGTGGGATACTACTATCACAGTCTAATTTGTGCAGTAGGCAACCGGTCATATTCGTACAGTCACAAATGGTGAAAAAATGTCTGGACAGAATGAACAATATTGTGGAATACACTTGTCGAATGTATATCTAAACAGAATCACAAACGCCCGTCACTGCAAAGCTATACGATAATTGCGCTTGGTACTGTCAAGTAAAATGTTCGTTTTCCAAATTCAACAGCTTCCCATCGAATAAGTAGTATAGTGAGGACAGAGAAGTCGGAAACAGTTTTTTGCACAATGTATCTCTCGAGCACATTTCGCTGCATCTCATCAGGTACATACTGCAGTCTGTGTGTTTATATAGCAAAGTTCAATGGGCATTGTGAAGCTAAACAACAAAATCAACAACCACACCAACACACGCACACGCACGCACATCCATACACATCAATTACCAGGGCAATTTGGTACTGACGAACAAGTCTTTCTGTACACAGAGGGGTGGCTTCCATTTGCTAATTGCTACCGCCTCCGCACACCGGAGAAGCCTTCGATTTTTTGTTGCGTAACGTATCCGAAACGCCTTCTCCAGGTTCAGTTGGGGTCGACAAGTCAACAGGTGTCGGGCGATCGATGATGCTGGTTCCCTGTGACTTGTTACATTCTGACTTGATCCCGGTATTGTTGTTTCCATGAGTGTTTTGCGAACCCAAACTGGAATGTGTTCGTTGACCCGATGACGTAACTGCCGCTCCGTCCTGCCTATGTAAGTGGCCCGGCACTCACATGAGAATTCATAGATGATGTAAGATTTGGCTTTGAGCGGTAGCGGTGTTTTCAATGGTGGTGTTGGGATTCGGGTGGTGGTGAACAGCTTGACCAGTTGGGCTGCATAGAACGTGCGTCCTACAGCCATAGTGAGGACGTTAAGTTAACTCTCAATTGTGCATTTAGTAAAAGTCTACAGTTTAGTTCGTGTGCTGGAAAGCTGTCATTTATTGAAATGCCTACTCTTATTAGATATCACGAAACTATCCATCTGAACTTATAACTAGTTGCTGAAAACACGAATTGCTCCACATTTGTGTAAGCATCCTTCCACAAGATAGACACCCTTTACAGACTAATCGAAAAGCTTTCTACCATAGAAATCTTGTAACAGTGAGTCATGTCTAGTGCAGTGTGACTACAGTAGTGACCAAGCGACTTTCTGCGTACAACCACGGCGCCAGACAAGTGTATGTACCATTTGCATGCTCTATCACGAGTACACTCACTTTGTAACTCTACAACTACGTATGGGGATTACTCATTCTTTAGCAACAATGTAAACAGACGGAGGACCAAACTGAACTTGTCAATGGGATTACGGTTTTATGTCTACAATATATGCAGCATATGTGCTATATGTAAAAAGTCAAAATAAAATCCCTCTCTATTTGTGTACACAAAACATTTTATTAAAACGGATGGAGGTAACATGGCTAATAGGTACGTTTTTAATCAATTTCAACTTCAACCGATATACTTTATTTGGTGAGAGGCAGTATTTCAGACAATTCTTGTTTCATATGTCGCACTTACTGGAAGAGTTACACAAAACCTCCTAATGGATAAGTCTGCTATCTGATGGCTTGCTTATGTATGGTTGTCAAAACTCACACACATGTTATATAGTTAGAAGGAAGATTCGCTAGGAGGAGGGTCTTGCAAGAATCACACAATATACAAGAAAGAATGTATTATCCATCTGCATAACTAGTCACCTACAAATCGTACATAAGTGTAGGAGAAATGGCGTATATACACTTAACTATAGGCCCGGCAATTTACAACTCAAGTGGATAGGATGGCGGTACTGAATTTGAATAGTTTTAAAAAGACATCAGAGGCCGGAGTAACGTTTAGTGGAGAAAGACGCACATCGTTTTTTCTTAGTTAGGAGTTACAACAACATACTAGATTACGTAGACGCATTTAGTATATCTGTCAATACCATCAGCGATTTCATAAACACACGCACACACTCAAGTATCTGCACCTGATGATTAGATGATAAACAACCAGCCACTGCCACATGATAGAACTAGCTGCTTGATAGCGTGTCATGCGTGTAGTCACCTGAACGAGAAATCACCTTGACGAAAGTTATCCGTAGTAACCAAAATGTCGAAACTATTTTATTTCTGATATCCCTGTGTTACTGACCTTTAGATTTAACTAATTATTTGGTATATCGCTGAGAACTGTCCAGATATCTGTTGGGATAGAGCAGAGGAAGTTGCATCCATGGTGATGTAACAAATGATTTGGATTTGTTATACTGTTGAATACACTTACGAGTGATTACCGAAGAAGTGATGTAGGTACCATGGAGCATTGAGGAACGGCTAACCTCGGAGATAAAAATGTCGAAGATCCCTCAAGAGGGGAAATAATAGACCAATACACATCAAGCTCAACAAGTCATTACCACAACACAATTTTATAAAAAATGAACAACTATGTGTCCTTACAAAAAACCCCTGTATTATTCACAATATCTCTAAGACCACAAATAACTCGATTCCATTCAGCCAGTGAACCAAACAAATTTCCTAAGCCAAAGCTCATTACAAAATAGGACTGTTGCATTGTGTGCACTAACTCACTTTAGGACAGACTGCTTCTTCCACATAATCGTGCCACTTAACCTATCGCTACGTTCGTATTTCCTCTGATTTACACCACTTAAAATGTTTGAAACGGTTGCTTATCACCTTTTACGCCAGTTCTAGTTAAGCAAAGCTGTACTCACCCAAACGGTTCGATCGAAATCCACTCATCAATAGATATCAGTCACGAGTAAATGTGGAAATCCTCGAGGGACAGAATATTCACAGATATTTCCATAATTTAATTGAAACTGAATGAAATATAGATGTCTAATTATAGAAGGTAAAACGGAAATATCTATTGTCAACCGGTAAGTTAATGACTATCGATGTAGGTGTGATTGCCTACAATCCTTTATTAGTCCTCTCTGGCAAAACAACTGCGCCTGCCAACCAAATGTGGCTTGTCTGAGAATCCACTTGAAAGTTATAAAAACAGTGCTCTTGGAATGAAAAATAGAATAACTGAAAATAGTAACATTCTTGCATACGGAGGTCTCCTACGCAAAAAACATTTGATACGTTTTCTCAAGTTTACCTCGCAATTATCGATTGTTTGATTAAGCGTGCAATAAACAAGCTCACAGGATGAACCTCGAGATTGTTATTGTTGATTGAGTACATCTTGTTCGTGATGGCAAAACTGGAATCATTCACAGGTAAGTAAGCCAAGTTTGTTTGACCGGTTTATTTGTGACGTTTCTCCTGTCAATGAGCAGATGGGGCAAGCTGTCATTCAATGTTGTTCACGAAAATACGAAAAAATGTGATGTATATGCACAAAGGTGTATGTTTGACTTAGCAAGAAATAGTTTGATCATAATCATACAAAAAACCATGTAGAAAGAACAATATGACACGGTTGTGCTTGACATAATTAATAGCTTCGTTATCTTTGTAATATCTCACAGAATCACAAAAAAGCAAGGTAGATCAACCAAACTGAATAAGAAAATCAGGTACGGTACGTATGGTTTGGAACTTTCAAGGATTATCCACCTGTTTTTCAGATTCTAATCATACTGGGAGCTATATGAGCTACATATAAATTTTGATAGAACCAGGATGAATCAAACAAGTGACACGGTTTTATGAATTTCAAAGAATGGGTAAAACAATCAGCTTGTCGATTTTAACGTTTTTCAGAAACTGTGAATTATTTGTGAAGTCTAGTAAAATGGCTTTAATTTTGGGAATGCCTGTGATGAGTACAAATAAGCGATTAATGATCAACAAAAACATTGCTGCCCGATCGTCTGTCATCTGAAATTTCAACAACTTAAGAGATGTTACCCAACTCAAAAATGTCTGCCATGTTCCTGAACGCCTCGTTAGTAGACATATTCCGTCATGCCTAGAACCCTTCAAGATTTACCATAACTAACACATTCTTTGTGTTCATTTGCGCATGATGGTCAACATTAGCGGGTGATTCTATTTTGTGGTAACTTTAATGTGTTTCAACGACATTTTCTTGGCAGTCCTGTGTGTGTTTTCATATCTGCACACCCACATTTCTGCATTCCCGGTTTTGAAGGTGAACTAGTATCTACGGGCGTTTTTGTGGTTGACCCATCTGAAACTTCCACTCAGTGTTCTTATTGATGTGCCACATTCTTTGCTGGTATGTGCACGTTTCTATCTGCTTTCTTCATTGCGGTTAATGAATAGGTGTATTTAACAATGTTTCAATGGGCTCTCATTTGCTACAGTCTGTGTAAAATAATCATTGAGGAATTTTGAGTTGTTTGTGCGTAAAACAACTCACACAAACTCATTTACTAATCTTTAATATAACAATTCATCCGACAACTCGCGGAAGGGACTGCTACACCCATAATTCAGTTGAAAACGTTATCTGGTCAAGTGTGCTTCGTAGTAACCGTGACGTTTCTTAAATCGTTTGCATCGAAGTGTATTTTGTAAAACCCCAGCTCGTTTCCGCAACTGTACAACACTTTCGGCTTTTAGGACTTTCCGCTAATTTATAGATTTGAACAAAGTTCACGAACTATCTGCATCAGCTCGTTGGAATAAAATTCGCATACTTCATGACATAATTTAAATGCATCAGTCAGACCAGAACTTTCGAAATTCAATCACACATTGTTGCGCATGCACCACGTTGTTAGTAGTCGAACAGGTAGCTGTCACTCGAATAAGGTCAGATGAAATGTTTACGTTGAACAGTTGAATTTAACTGAAGCACACAATGCAGTTTTTTTAATTATTCGAAAAACCAACTCGGTAGTTGCTTCATTTCTGAACAAGTGAGTAATTATGTGCGAAGTCACTTCCAGTTGTAAAACTCAGCAATTTAAGCAAAAATGTGACAACTTCTACTGATATAATAATGAAACACTGTTGTTCATAAAACACTCACGAAGTGCAGTAAAATATTCCAGGATTTTTAACAATTTTGTGAAATAATTGTCTCTTTATTTACCTCATACGTGATAGTCAAACTAAGCTTAAAAAGAAATTATGTCCTGGCAATTAAACTTGACAGCAAAACACTAATGAATATTTCTCGGTAAATACTACTTCCAACGAAGAAATTATATAAAGCAATTTTCAATCGTGTACATTGTGAATACAGTCAGAGTAGTTCCAAAAAATGGAACGAAGTAACATGAGGCAGGACATTAATGACTGAGTTACATTGAGTTATTTTTCTATACTGTCTAATTTTAACTATAAACCGCTGCATTGATTGTCACTTGTACAAAATCAATTCGTTTGTGATCCATCCGGATATTATTTAAGCCGAAAAATCCGCTAGAGTGCAACACCAGCTGATATTAATGTTTTGTACAGATTCTAATGTTATACTATCAGTAAGTTTATGGAACAAATGGAAGAGGGTAACCTGAAACAGGTAAACATTACAAAATACAACACGCGAAATATCATATATGTTATCAACTGCCACCGAGTTCGTCACTTTATCCCAGGTTGGATATCATTCAACGAAAAGTACAAAATACTTGTTACCGGTGCTTTCTTCTGATCGTATTTTTTCACGTCTTTATAAACACACCTTAGTTTTTTCCCGCTTACTTTCAGTTGTCGCTGTTTGGTACTGAATGGTGAGCGATAAGTTAATGCCGAACAGGTTTCGCCATTACAGTACCACTCTGAAATATGTAAAGGTTAAAAACACTTACGGGTACTCACACTTTTTTTCTCCCTGTAAAATACTCAAGAAGTCATTTGAGTTAAGCGTTTGTTCAGCAGTATAACCACATACAGGGTCTTTTTATTTATAATCGGCCTGCACTCAAACCTAGTTTGAGTTCACTGATTTTTGTATAACAGATATTACACTTGACTTTTGGTCAACTTTGTTTAGTCGTTTCTTTTTTTTAACAAAACGTTGGCTATCTGTGAGACTCATAAAGAACAAAAGAACCTGTGCTTTATATTCGCTCTGTACTTCAAATTAAGTGACAACCGCATGTGACGTCGAACTCGACGCTGTTTTATGGTCTTATAATATGTATACCCAAGTGTCTGTTTGATCTCGCACTCGAAACGCTTTTCTGGATCTACGTTGTCATAACAGCAGTAGATTTTACGTTGCAAGATTTTAAACAGACAGGTTGTACTCTTTAGATTGGAGAGCATAATCCAACTCAACTTTGGAGTCTACAATTAGCTTAATGACGACCAACATCTAACCGTGATAGCCACTGATCAAAGAAACTAGTCACTGGCAAAAACGTGGCCATCCGACGCTAATAAACTAAAGGCAAGAAATAAATATTTCCTGGATCACATTTTGAAGACATTTTCATGAAAGTTGGCATTAACCAGAAGCAAAAACAGGAAGAAAACGTGTAGGAAAAATAATGATTAACATCTTTTTATTGTGCTTATAGGCTGGAAGTTTATCAAGGGCAACTTGACCATTGACACGTTGATATTAGATGAAATTCGATCGATTTGTTTGTGCAAAACATGCAGGATGGGCTGCTTTGTAAGCTGAGAGCGTTTTTCTAGGTCTTAAGCGGACTAGGGTCATCTTTCCAGCTAATAGTATACTCACTGAAGGACATCGAGTTGTATACCATTAGTTACGGTTTCATAAAATTCTTGTTGGTTAACTTGCAAAACCCATGTTTAATTTCGATGCTGTTGTAAAATCAGACGTAAAGCAAATTAGTTAACATCATCGCAATAAAGTGTTCTCGTTTTATATTATTGTATGGCGTTCCATAGAGTTTCAAGTATGGGGTGTTTACGATATGACTTCAAAAACCTATTACGAGGAATGTGATATGTAACTCACCAGAACGACGATTCATTTTCCCACCAGATGGAAAACACGTCAGTCTACACTAAAGAATTCTTTACGCAAAATTTATAGTTACCTACGGTCACTGTGACGAATCATTTATTCCTTCTTTTTTCTCCGACTATGTGGTGCATCCCAACATGTGTTCGAACATATGCCATGATGTCATACCATTGGTTATACGTTACGGTGGGCAATATCAAAGTTTTTCATCAAAGGAACCAAATAATCAGCGCTATATCTAACTGTGGACTTCATAGCACTCTGAGAAGATAGAAATATTCCTGTTGATTTTGGTGTTATGCGTAAATCGACCATGCATTTGAATTTCTGAGGCATTTCCAGTTATAAAGTGCGTAAAAATTCAAAACAGTTACAATTATTCTCACAACCCATCGAATACAGTATACCATTATCAAATTCCAGTATTTATTATCACAAAAAGAAACTCATACGTACAGTAAATTAACTCGATTCAACCCATTTGGAAAGTACATTCCTCGCAGCTTACAAAAAGTAACGGCTTGTCCGCAACCTGTTGAAAAATTGCCACTTACCAATTTGTGTTGGTTGCAGCAATGCTTTTTACTGACATGAGTGCTTAGCTTTGCATCGCAACGACACAATTTGCTTCACATTCAATTACGGTCTCCACAAAGTACTTCTCGGATCACAATGTAATCTTTCAATACCCGACAGTCTCTTGTCTAAACATTAAATCAATTTAATGTTTTGTATTGTTAGGTTGCACAGTGTACTAGACTGTCGTTTCCGAATGGTGAGCGAAAACTATGCATGTTCTGTTATTGTTTTTAATGACCAATTCCTTTAAGTTCTTTCTTATTAAACGGAAAGACAATTGGTCAAGTCATAGGCTGCAAGTCATTGAGGACAAATTCCCTCTTTGTGTCCGAGACGTAGGCAGCTAGAGCTTTAGAACAAAATGATTGCAATAATGCTTATTTGCAAGCAATTTAATAGCTGTTCTATCCTTGTTGGCTCTTAAAAAAACCAAACGCCGAATGATCTTCATCATTTTAGCTGTGAAGTGAACATCCACGAAGAACAAATAACCGTTTCTTCCTGACAAATAAGGGCGAACAAATTCGAACTCGTAAAAATCGACTCAGTATGCTTGTCACTGTCATTTGCATCATCAAATCAGATCAGACAACTTAAGACCATAGCGTTCATAAAACACTTTTCTCTATAACTTATTTTGTAGTGTTTTTGTTCATGGAACACATTATGTTCAATAACTTTTGTATCTTCAATTTGAAGGCCACCCACAATTGATCGCAGCCGTCGCATCCCCATAGACTATCCAGTCGGCCCCTTTCGAAAAGAAGCACTAGACTCGAGTTTTGCTCTCATTAGAGCTCGTTAGTAGTGCATATCATCACCACTGCCGGGACTTGAACCACGGACATGCTGTTCATGAGGCAACCGTGTTTACCACTGCGCCATTGACCTCACGTTAGGCACGACCGAATTATCATGTGTAAACGATCAGACAGTAACTGTGTCTCCATTTCGAGACGATTGGGCAACCTGATCATTACTCACAAG